>APFE031110946.1:37610-66345 GCA_000404065.3 Pinus taeda
TTTTTTTAGGTCTTAATTTAAATGATATTAATTTATAAAAATTAATGTTTTTATAATTAATTTTAAGCTTTCATTATTAGTCTCCCTAGCTGACCTGTGCTGTTCCTTCAATATTCTTTTCCCTCTTGAGTATTTATCTCCTCCTTCTAGCTCTCCTTTTATCATCTTTATCATCTTTCTCTTTACCCTGATGATGGATCCCATTTGGGATTCGAAACGTTGGTATAAAATTCTCTTACTGTGGATTCTCCGATCAAAGATTCAAAAAATTAACATTGTCTCTGAGTGAGTACATAGAAAAGGTATTGAAAAGATTTAATATGCAGAATGAAAAACCATATAGTATACCTTTGGCTAGCCATTTCAAACTAAGTAAGAAGGTGTGTCCGAAGACTCATGAAGAAATGGATTATATGTCTGAAGTTCCATATGCATCAACAATTGGAAGCTTAATGTATGCAATGGTCTGTAGAAGCCCTGATATTGCACATGCAATGGGTGTTGTAAGTAGGTACATGAACAATCTAGGAAAAGAACATTGGATGGCAGTGAAGTGAATTCTTAGGTATTTGAGAGGTACCACAAATCCAGCATTATGCTTTGGTGGTTAAAACATTACTCTATAGGGATATTTTGATGTAGATAAGGTGGGTGATAGAGATAACAGGAGGAGCACCACAGGGTATGTGTTTACTGTAGGTGGAACAACTGTCAGTTGGGTTTCAAAACTGCACTCTTAAGTGTTGTTGCACTCTTAATGATGGAAGCAGAGTATGTTGCTGTTATAGAGCCTAGTAAAGAAATGATTTGGTTACAAAGGTTTCTCTATGAATTGGATAAGAAGCAAGAGTTGAGAAAGTTATACAGCGACAACCAGAGTGCCATACATCTTGCAAAGAACTCTTTATTTCATTCCAAACATATATACCTCAAGTACCATTTCATACTGTCAGTGTTGGAAGATGGGTAGTTGAAGCTTGAAAAGATACACACTAGCTAGAATCCTACAGATATGTTCACAAAAGTTATAACTAGGGAGAAACTAAGATTCTGCACGGTTTCCATTTGTCTTCAAGTGTGATGATGAAGATGATAAATAACTGAGTCCAAAGTGGAGTCAGTGTCCAGAAAATGAAATAGTGTTGGAGTTTCTATAATCACTCTCCAAGTGGGAGATTATTGGGTATGGAGCTTGATTACCTTCTTTATTTAGAGGTATCGCCGCATTGAACCCCATTTCTTAAGGTGGTAGAAATGCCTCCCATTAATGTGCACCTCTAGGAGGTCCGAGAGGGGGGGGGGGGGGGGGCGCGATGGTGATTATTTAGAGCCCCCCCTAGCGGGGGATCAGGGGCAGTGCCCCTGAAGCTAAAAATAGATGTAAAATTTCCTTGTAAAATGTTGTAATTTCGTAGTCAATATGGGTCATTAATTAGGCTGAAATCTAATGGTAGAAGTTATGTTTAATTTAGGTTTTTTTACCTAGAAGGCAACCGCTCGCTATATATGAGGGAATTGTATTGCGTCTATGTAGATGTGTATTCTGAGCGAGAAAGAGAGAGGACATTGTGTGAGAGAGAAGAGGGAATTACATCGGATCTATTGGAGGTTGTATCTCTTCGTTTTGCTAGATAATATAAAAGGAAAGACCAAGTATTTCTCCGTGGATGTAGCCCAATTTGGGTGAACCACGTATATTTGTGTCTCTCTTGTTTTATGTGTTTTCTGTGTTTATATTTCTGCAATATTTTATATGTTCCATTGCTCTGTAATATATAATTTTCTAACAAATCCAAATCCAAATCCAATAAAGATAGTTGATGATGTAGAGAAAATTCTTAAAGGAATTGGCAGCTCATAAAAATCAGGTACTCCACATCTTTTTAGATCGTAATCTTTACCCCTTGGAGGTGTTAAATGTTCAAAAGACATAAAATTTGATGAAGAGTTTGAGAAAACACTTTTTAGGTCTAAATTAGAAAATGAATTAACAGAAATTGTCCTAGATCTAAAAAGATTAGGGGTAGATACCACAACTATTGTTTCCAAAGAAGATAAGGAAAGGTTTTGTGAAACTGTCACATTAGAATTGTTATTAGAACAAGAGTCTTTAGAAAAACTAAAAGAGCTTGATCCTTTTGAATTCTTGTTGAAATAAGAGCTAGTATCCCTTTACCTGAGTTGAGTTATTTTATTTCTCAGTTGAAGATCCTCGTAACTCATATTCTTACAATCACATCTGCTTTTACTACCACTCATACTAGTTTGATAACTACCCCACAAGTTGTAATTTCTACTAGTACATCTATTGTTGTTACTTCTACAATGACAAGAGTTCCTCCTCCTCCACCTCCTGTAGGCCCTGCTAGATATGCTCCTCTTGTCTTACCTACTCAACTTCATGACCCACCACAAGGATATTCCCCTAGAATAAAAACTTTTGGAGGTGAGGAGGGAATTACTGTAGAACAACATGTTGACCAATTTAATGATTTCATAGAGTTGGAAGAAGTAGATGAGAAAGATGTTAAGATGATATTGTTTGTACAAAGTTTCATTGGTGAAGTTAGAAAATGGTTTAAAGCCTTAAGCCCAAGAAGTATACAGGATTGGGATCAATTAGAAGACACTTTCTTAAGGAAATGGGGGAGTAAGGTGAATCTTGTTCAAGCATTGACTTAATATACTAATTTGAAGAAATAAAGTAATGAATCAGTTCAAGACTTTACAAAAAGGTTTAACAAAGTGTATAATTCCATTCCTTCTCATATTAAACCTCCCCTAAGGGCTGCTCAGTTGCATTATGCTGAATATTTTGATTATGAGTTTTCCATTTTGCTAAGAGAGAGAATCTGCCACTTTGGCTGACATGCAAAACGATGTCGTTAAGGTGGAGGTTAACATGGTTGAATAAAAAATGACAAAGATTGGGAAAGAAAGAGTAAAGGAGGAAGATCAACCTTCTTCATCTTCAGATGTAAAATTTGATAGCATGATGAAAACCATGGAAAAACTTATGGATAGACTAACACTTGGAAATAATCCTCTTGTTCACAACTAGAACCACATATAAGAAACCCTAATTTTAGGTGTGTTTAGATTCAACAGAGAAAAAAGAAACCAGCTTGATCACCAAGTTAGGCCTCCTTTTCATGAAAATCTAGTTGATGAAGAAGAGATGCAGCCATAAAATCAAGAAGACATCATACATTGTTTAGATGAGGATAAGACAGAAATGTTTTTAACAAAAGAAGAGCATGATGAATCTAGTAATGACACGTGTATTGGTGAAATTGAAAAACAATTAGATTACCTAAAAGGATATCAACATGTTATTTTTGAGATGAAAAAACAATATAACTTGAGGAATAAGAATGTCCCTATAGTTGCTAATAAGAATCAGCTTAAGAAAGCAGATGGTCCAAAAGTGGCTGAACAAAAGAAGAATGTTTCTGGGAAAGAAATTGAAAAAAATCAAAAGAAGGATGTTCTTGGGAAAGAAATTGAAAAAAATCAATCAATTTTTAACCTTGAAAATTAGATTTCAAAGATAAAAATTGTTGTCCCTTTTGGAGAAATATTGAGAGTTACAGAATACAAGAATCAAATTGTGAAAATGCTTAACACTCAAGTTGGACCCTCTGATAGTCTAAATATGCAAGAAGATCACCCTACCATTTTATTATGGCCAAGAGTGGAAAATGAACAAAATGAAGAAGTACCACCATTCTATGTGAGTTTAAATATTCAGGACATGATATTACACAATGCTATGTTAGATTCAAGGGCATCTCAAAATTTAATCCCAAAGGTCATCATGGAAATATTTGGCTTGGACATTACCAGACCTTACAAAGATTTATTCTCATTTGATTCTAAGAGGGTTCAATGTATAGGATTAATCAAAGATGTGGTGGTTGGTTTAACTCAAGTCCCCGCTAAAATTGTACTGATGGACAAAATTGTAGTAGATATTCCACCAAAGTTTGGTATGTTGTTGTCTAGATCATGGGCTACTAAAATCAGGGGAACCATGCAAATGGACATGTCTTATGCCACTATCCCTGTTTTTGTTGAGAAGAGAATATTATATCAAGAATCTGGAATGCCATATATGGTCAGTAGCAAAGACAAACCTCAAAATTTCCTAGTTTATGCAGTGGAAACAGAGTTAGGATCCTCTATTCGTTTCAATGGAATCACCGATGAAACAAAAAAACAGCAAACAAAAAATCAGCAAGTTGAAGAAATTGACAGAGAAGGTTGGTGGCACATGAGCTTTGATGGTTATGCTAGAAGAGATGGAGTTGGTGCTGGCATTTGGATAATCAGCCCAAGAGATGAAAATATGTTTTTCTCTTACAAGCTAAATTTTGATTGCACAAATAACATGGCAGAATATGAAGCTTTGGTTTTGGTTTTAGAAGCTTTAAAAAACTTAGGTGCTAAAAATATTTCATTTTTTGTGATTCTGAGTTAGTCATCAAACATGTAAATGGCACCCTATAAAACCAAAGATGTTAGAATGAGAGCATACATAAATTTAATTCTTGAGTTACCGGAAAATTTTAAAGAACAAAATTTCATAATCAGACCTAGAGAACATAACAATATTGTAGATTCCTTGGTTGTTTTAGCCAACCAATTTTACAATTCAAACTCATTCTAGTAAGAAATATGAGATTGAAATTAGACATAGGTCAGCCATTCCCGATAACATAAAAAAATGGTAGGTATTTGACAATGATCAACAAGTCAAAAAATTGAATTGAAAGAAGAGTTTGAAACTACTCATGTTCACCATCAGAATATGTTTGTTGAAACCTAAGCTAGTATAGAAGTCATTCAGTTGAAAAAAAACTGTATTCCTACGGGGTTGATTCCTCTTGAAACATTGTTTGACCAGAGTGATGTAGCTAGGAATCCTAAGATAAAATATGACAATGAAGAGGTAAAAAACTGTAATCTTGGTACTGCACATAATCCTAAGTGTGTCAAGTTGTCCAAGTACCTTTCTTCTGAGGTAAAACATAAATATGTTGATTTTATGGAAAGATACATAGATATCTTTGCATGGAGTTATGAAGATTTGAAAATTTATGATCCTAGTATCATACAACACAAAATGCCAATAAAGGAAAATGAAAAGCCTTTTAAACAAAAGCCGAGGAGGATTAATCCACTACTTCTGCCATTGATTGAAAAGGAGATTAAAAAGTTGTTTGAATCAAAGATCATAGTTCCATTGAGTTTTTCTAGTTGGTTGGCTAATTTGGTACCTGTAAGGAAGAAAAATGGAGAGATTAGGATATGTATTAATTTCAGAAACTTAAATAAATCCTCACTAAAGGATAATTACCCTCTTCCCAAGATGGACCACATACTCCAGAACATTGTAGGATAAAAAAGGATGTCAATGCTAGATGGTTTCTCAGGATATAATTAGATATTGGTACATCCTAATGACCAAGAGAAGGCAACTTTTATCATGTCTTTGGGAGCATTTATGTATGCCAAGATGCCTTTTGGACTCATGAATGCATGAGAAAATTTTCATAGGGCCACGGATATTGCATTTGCAGAAGAAAAGGACAAATCTTTGGTTGTATTTTTGGATGACATCACTTTGTTTTCAAAGAAGGAAGAGGAACATCTCAAGCACCTAGAAAATATTGTTCAAAAGTGCAAAAAATTTGGTATTTCTCTGAACCCCATGAAAAGCGTTTTTTCTTTGACATCTAGAAAGTTATTGGATCATATAATATCAAAAGAAGCGATTAAATTGATCCAAGTAGAGTTGATGCTATTCAAAAGATAGACTCGCCTAGAAATAGAAAAGAAATTCAAACTTTTTTAGGCAAGGTGAATTAATTGTTAAAAGATTTATTCCTAACTTTGCATAAATTGTGAAGAATATCATCAAGTGTCCTAATGAGCCAAGGAAGATTCAACAAGAAACCTAAGCCTATCCTCCTCCTTTTTTTCTTTCAAAGCCCACTTAAGCCTAGTTTTCATCCTTTTGACCCTCATGTTGCAAATCTTGTTTCGGGTCCTGTAATGATAGGCCATGTATCTGATTACCTGATTGTCTCTATTGGCCTTCTGTAGTAGCTTCTCAAGGTGAAAGTTGACTCTCTCAAGCCAAGTCTCTCTATCATCTTCAATCTCCTTCTCAATAGGAGTCAAAGTGACTTGTGCCTCTTTGTCACTTTCTCATTTCATCTAGATCATTTCCAGCTCCATGAGGACTTGTTTGTCACTCAATTGCTTGTTTTCTTGTTCCAAATATGTGATGACATACTTGGCCCTCTCCAAATTGTCCATCAGAGCCTGTACTTGAGCCTCCTTTTCTTGTATGATGATGTCCTTTATGGTTTCTTCGTCCTGAGCCTCTAAGTCAATGATTTTCACTCCATGATGAGTATAACGCTACTCCGACTCATCATGCTCTATCAAGTCAAAGTCTCTTTCCTCCTCATTATCAAAACTCTCCTCCGACATCTTTTCCTTCCCTTTGTGCAGCCGCTGCACCTGTACCTGCTGTGCTGATGAAGAAGGAAAAGCCCCTTCCACATCCTGTGGAGCTTGCATTTTCCTATGGGCTGTTGAAGAAGGCAGGGTCCCTTCCACATGTCGTGGAGAAAACACTTGCCTATTGGCATCAAACAATCTCCTTGTGCCCCTCTAATATGTCATGTAAATGGGCACCTCAGTAGTTCTAGTCTCCTTGGATTCCTCATCTGTTTTCACCTGAGCACTGCAAGAAGGTTCCCCTGCTTCTTGAGACACTGGTGGAGGAATTTGAGGACCCCTGAAGATATCATGAGAAATAAATGTCTCCCAATAGATGTTGAGGAGACTGAGATGATGAAGCAAAATCATCTTGATCAGGGAATAATGATAGAGACTACTCATCTGTTGAGGGTATGGCTTCTTTTGCACAAAATGAGCCATCTTCTTAATATTCCTAAACAAGAAATAAGGGAGGTTTAACATCCTCACCCTGGTAAAATGCATGACGAGCCTGATGTGATAGGTGTACAACCTGGAAAATCTGCCCTCACAAGTGAAATACTTCATGATGATTTTCATTTTGGGAACATACTTGTCTTCAAGAAATCTGAAAGGAAAAAGTCCCTTCACCTCATTTCTATACCGGGGTTTGATATAAGGCTCATAATAGTGTTCATCTAGGTCTTGGGCCTTGTACCATTTCTCCCCTACATTTGGAATCCTGGTGGCATCTGCAATGATGGAAGGTGAGACTCTGAATGTTACCCCAACAAGAGTCACCCTGTTGTCCTAAAGATGAACTACAAAAAGTTTGGTGAGCTCAGGGTGATGTTGAACTCTCTCTACCTACTCACAAAACTCATAGTAGCCAAGATATCTGAAACATGTTACGACCAACTGAGATGCCTGCAATTATCTAAGGTTTTATGGCTCTTCTTTGATAACTCTACCTCCCTTGTGTGGTTTTTTCAGATGCCTAGCTCTTTCTGCTGAGGTTTCATTCCTCCTCCTCATAGTCTTAGTCCTCTATGTCCATGTTTGCAAGGCTAGAGGTAGTATGAAGGCAATGAATGAAAGTGTTTTAGGAGTGAGGGGATGGGAGATGACCTAATGGGATAGAAAATGAATGAGGGAGTAGGAATCATAAATATGAGAGGGAGGGCTTGTTTTTTTTGAGAAATTTCCCTTTGGGAAAAGGGAAAAGGGATAGGGAAATAAGGATAAAGGGATAAAGGGATAGGGATAGGGAAATAGTTTAGAGTTGTAGTGACAAGTGATAGGAGGAACAATGAGGGTTTAGGGTTTCAGGCATCATTAGGGAGATTTTTAGGGTTTCATATTTATCATGGAGAATGATGCTTATGATGTTGATATGCAAACCAAAACTGCAGCAAAGGAGGTCAACTTACTTGTATGTAGGTAAGACAGGACAAATTTGAGGTTTGTATGAAGATTTGAGGGCTTTATGGCCTTTCTACTCAATGCGCAGCGCCAGTGAACAATTGCGTAGCGCCACCCTAGAAGTGCAGCACAGTGTAAAATTACACTGCAGAAATTCCCAGATGTGCAGTGCTAGGCTTCAACACGCAATGCCACTCTGCCTATGTGCAACACTAGTCCACCACTACTCCAGAAGCGTAGCGCCACCCTGCAGAAGAGCATCGCCAACTCTCCTGCGCCAGAAACTCACTCAAGCTTGTCTCTTCTTCTCACTTTTTGACTCCTTGCTTGCCAAATGAGAATAATGAACTTGAAAATGAAATGTGAGAGCTAAAATAGGAGTAGATTTTAATTTTTCACTTGAAAAACCCACTTTCTAATGTTTCTTGTCCTTTCTCAAAACTATATTTTTAATGCCTTTTCTTCTTTGTTTCTTTTCAGGTGGATAATGCTCAACTTGAACTGATTTTTGCAGTGTTTCTTTGTCTTGAAGCAAGGAGACATGCTTTGATGTAGATGGGATCACTTATTACATAAAGTGACTTAAAATTACATAAGAAATACAAATTAACTCAAAATACTCTATTTTCACCTTGGAAATGAAACCCTAAGACCTAATGAAAACATGTCCTATGACCTAATGAAAGCATGATTGCAAATTGACCATGAAACCATAACTGAAGACAACCTGAAGAAGGGTCAACAAGTATACTCTATGAGGGAGAAATTTAGATTTTCTGAAGAGAAGACAACCATTAGTGGATCAGTTTGACATGATCTAATGAAATGATGTAAAATTTTCAGTATGGGACCCCTAAAATGAAAATACGAAGAGAAAATTTTGATCCCTGATGGAAGTATGTAGATACTGACACTAACACATTTCTTGTAGGCCTCAAAACTGTAAATTCTAAACTATAGACTACTATGCGTGATGCTCATGATAACATGTTACTATTCGTACTACACGAGTCAGTGATCGGTGGATCTGATCCGACGCTCCCACCATGTGCCGCTAATAAGGGCGAGGAATGTCCTCGATCTGTGCATACTCTGCAATCCCTCTCGTTAGGCCCTCTAGATTCTGAGCAATCTCCTCTTCATTTTCAACTCCTTCATGGTAAGGAGTGACCTCGAACTATTGAGACATGCATCTAGCTATAGGGGAAATCTCTGCTGGTCTCTCTCGACCAACATCTACAGTTACAAAGTTAAGGTGTCATGAATACATATATGCAAAAGCAATAAAAAACCAGAACCAAAATTGTTTTTCTCACCTCCATCATCAAAGTCTTCTCCCTCTAAGAGTGGCATGTCAGGATCACCGCGGAAGTCAACCCCTCCATATGGCCAATCCTCCACAATGATCAACTGTCATCTGAGCCACACAAAGAATACAGGCCTATAGGACATATGCTGGCCTCCTCCAGATCCGGGAATTAGCTCGCTCCATCAAACCATCTGTGGATCTCGAGGTACCAGAGGGTTCACCTTCGCCATATGATAATGGAACAGTGGGATTCGTTCCAGGAAGAAGGTTACTAGAACGAATCCATATCCAAATTGCCTCAAGTTCCCTACTTTGCATTTGGATAGTAGTCATTTCATGTTTACCTTCATTCCTTTCACCCAGTTGAATACAGTGGGTGCCATGCAGTCCATAACATATTGAAGCACGATTTATTGGACTCGTGTAGTGCTTGATCCGCAACCACTTGGTTGATGGTCAATAGTATTATCTTCAATAGAAGATTGTTTATGTTCATGATATCGATCTTGCCACTTGTAGATTTCAGAGCTCTTGGGAAATGTTGGGCAAGAAGCATTTTTACACTCACCCCAATAGGCCTGCCTCCATACAGTTGGATTGGTTCCCCTCTGCGGGACAGTCCAGTAATGAAATAGATGTCTGAAGTCTCCAACTCTAGCTCTTGGTCATGGATCACAAATAACTCATGTCTAATATTCCATAGACTGATAAGGTATTGTAGTAGCTCAGGTTGAGCCCATAGGCCCGGTGTCAGAAAGAACTTTAGGAGCCCACAGTTCCTTAATGCATCCACATAGTTTGGATCCTCCAAGGCCATTTGGTCTATTCTTTCATGTTCGCATTCTTTCCACTCAATCACCATTTTTTCGCCTTCATTTGCCTGAAAGCACCCCACATTTAATTTAGAATCAGTTCTTGCAATGGAAATTTCTGTTTTGAAGCATTAAATTTGGGCAAAAATCGCGATTTTTTGGTTCTCTACACTGGTGTGACTCTTTTTAAAATAGGTGCGCCGACGGTGTGAGACCCCATGTTAAAATCCCACGATTGGGGAGGTCCTATGCCCATATCCTGTGACGACTGTGGGCGATTGTTTTTTGCTATAAATCCCTCAAAATCCCTAAAAATATAGTTAAATGCTTAAAAACATGTATTAATGTGAAGATTAGGGCCTCAACTCTTACCTGCAACAAACGATTTGACGATCAGCTTCCTAGATTCATAGCAATCCTATCCTAAAGATTTAGGGCACAAGTGGGTAAAAATTGCTCCAAATGAGGTAAATGGTAGAAATGTTTTACCTTTTTCCCTTTTTATAAGCTTTTCGCTATGTTTTAGGGTTTTCAAAATTATTTTTCGCCATTTTTCCTTAGAAATGGATAATGCATTTGCTTCTTGTGCAACGACAAGTGATGGTTTGTCGGTGATGATGAAAAATTGGAGTCGTGTTTAAGCTCTTTTCCCAACTTGTAAAAGATGAAATGAAAAGATTTCCGATTGTTTTTCCCTTTTTGACTCATTAAAGAAAATAAAAACAGGGAGTCTGATTTAAGCTCTTTCCTGACTATCAAAACACGAAAAGATTGCCGAGTTCTTATTGTTTTGACCTCGTAAATGGTTTAGAAATATCGTTTTCCCAGTATATTATCCATTTTTCGGGCTGGGATAAACTATTTACGAAAAAGGTACTCCTTGGATGACATAGTCAAGAGGTTCTTTTGAGTATTGTTTTCTACCTTTTCAGACTCGAGAGACAACTTTACGAAAAGGGACATTTTGGAGTTTTCTTTTCCATTCCTTTTTCAAACTCTTTAAACATGAAAAAGGTACCGAGTTTTTCCTTTGTCAAACTTGTTAAAATTAAACGACATCGGATTCATCACCATAACCGACATGAGCTTCTCCTTCTTAGGGCTCGTTAATCTTACTAGGTCGGATCTATCCGAACTATGGAATTATATTACAAGAATATGCTATCCCCTTCAAGCTTGCGATAAAAAATAATTGGGGTACCTACCAAAAATGTTTGGGGAAAATGGAAAATTTTTACCAATTGTGTCGGCAGCTTGTCACTCTTGAACATGACACTCTTATGCTTCGTGTTGGGTTGGGATATCCTCACTTCATCATTGACCTTCCTAGGTTTGGGTCATCCACGTTTTGTCTTTCCATCTAATCTTTGCCACGTCATCATGACCTCCAATCCTATGGATCCAAAATCTGCCAAACTCTAGAGTCGTGTCGCCGATATGTTCAAGAGTTAATCCTTCTGCAGTTTACACTCATTCTTGATTCTCTGTATTATCCATAGTCATTGCATCCCCTTGTCTTGCATTGATTTTGTGGGATACATCATGTTCCTGATTCGATGAGGTCACTTCCTGTCAACTTCAGCTCATTATCTAGGAAGTTGGCTGAGAGACTCCCTTCCAGTGCCTTAGAGCTTGCATGCCCTAAAGGCAAGTTCTTCGCACTCGACGACAAGCTCTCATCATTGGTTTTGGATTGAGTGAATTCACGGGTGTTTGAATTCAATTCCTTATTTACACTCCGTGAATTGTTCTACTGGTACCTTGAAAGCCATTGTCATTATTGGTGGTTTCTCTTGCACTTGTTAATAGTTCCCATCATTGACTAGTAATCAAGATATTTTCTAGCATGTTCAACTTTGACACATCTATTCACAAGCTAGAGCTTTTACTTTGATCGGGTCGTGTTGGAGTGCAAGTCCCTAGGCCTCTACAGTGACCCTAATGTTTTTTCCTATCATGAAGAACATGTCCTTACATCACTCTTCATTTGCAGAATATTTCCCTCTTATATTATTTCTAGAGAATATTCCTTCAAACTCAGTTTTCAAGACTAGCACTATCACATAGTTTCTTCCCTGTTCTGATTTTTAGAGTCTAACACTGAGCATAATGTCGAACAATGCTGGTAATCCATTCATGAGCTGCTTCGACCCTCTTTTGGAATTTTTTTTAAAATGGAGTCGAAGCTTCTAGGTCTAGAAGCTTCGTGAATGAAAGTTTGGTAAATGGTTAGTCGAGATAGAGCCGAGAGAGACTGTTTGGGCTCTTTTTCGCTACTAAGCTGGAACAAACAAAAAGGGATAAGGCCTCTCCCATCATAGGAGGATCCATGTCCCCTCTCTCAAGTTATATAAACTTCTCCTTTTCCAACCTCAGCTAGCTAATGAAAAGGATGGAATAATCTGTAAAATCTTGATAGCCAAAACAACCCTTGAGAAGCCTTAGCCTTGTAGTTTATGTTTGTAAATGGATAATATGCTTGTAGTTTGTTTGGTTTGAAGCAAAGAGGAAGAATCCTTGAACTTCCATTGTTTGAGGTGAATCATGAGATGCTAACAGTGGTGCTAGAACCTCGACACATCGAAGGAAACTTGCAACACTAAGGCGAAGGATGTACTTTCCTTTTTGTCATAATAATACAATTGATATTTTGTTTCCTATATCAATTGAATATGCTATTTGATAGCTTAAGACTCCTTAGCCTATTAAGTAGGTTGAATATATTGTATGCTATCATGTGTGCTTTGGTTTCTTGTCTATTTGTTTCAGGTGCTTGATTGACATTAAGGAGCTGATAGCTGGAGCAAAGGCACAAGGACTTCATCAAAAAAGGATTAGTGATACAAGAGGTAGGATCTTATCCATTCTCAATCTAAGGGAACTTATGTTAGATTGTCTTATTTGTGGCTAGAGACTCTCCCCTGGGCTATAGGGATTGTCACTGTTCGCAGAGAGAATCTTCCTACTCCATAGGAGTACAAGAGGTGGAATATCTGGGTCATATTGTATCTCATGAAGGTGTTAAGGTAGATCCTAGCAAAATTAAAGCCATTAAGGAATGGAAAATCCCCACATCCATAAAGCATATGCGAGGATTTCTCAGGTTGATAGGGTATTATCGCAAGTTTGTTAAGAATTATGGGAAAATAACAGCACAACTAACAACATTATTGAAGAAAGATGCTTTTTCATGGACTCTAGAAGCAACAAATGCCTTTGAACATATTAAAGAGGAAATGTGCCAAGCACCGGTCTTAGCTACGCCAAACTTCACAAAAACCTTTACTATGGAATGTGATGCCTCAGGAAATGGAATTGGTGCCATTCTAATGCAAGAAGAAAGACCATTTCTTTTGAAGGTTATCCAATCAAAGGAAAGTATTTACATAAAGATATTTATGAGAAGGAAATGTTGGCAATACTACATGCACTTAAGAAATGGCGACCCTACCTAATGGGAAGACACTTCAAGGTAAAAATGGATCATGATAGCCTTAAATACTTTTTAGAACAAAGATTATCTTCAGAATAGCAGCAAAAATGGGTCACAAAGATGTTGGGTTATGATTTTGAAATCATCTACAAAAATGGAAGCAAAATGTTGTGGCAGATGCACTCTCAAGAAAGGATGAGTATGTGGAAGTATTGCATTGCGCCATTTCTATTATCCAACCAGATTGGATAAACAAAAGAAGGGATGAATGGAAGAATGATGAAGAAGTGTGGGAACTCATTCAAAATTTACAACAAGACCCTAATACATCTGATACATTTAGCTGGAAAAATGATTCATTATGGTACAAAGATCACTTGTACCTATGTAAGAATTCCAAAATAAAAAAAATATATTCTTATGTAATTGCACACGTCTCCCTTAGGAGGGCACTCAAGATTTTTAAAAACTTACCACAAGGTTAAGAAGGATTTTTTTTGGGATGGCCCTAAATATGATATTCAAAAGGTTGTGGTGGAATGTTTGGTTTTCCAAAAAAATAAAGTTGAAACAAGTAAGGCTCTAGGTCTATTAAAACCTTTATTTATTCCAAGTCAATGTTGGGAGGAGGTTTCAATGGATTTTATCATAGGTTTACCCAAGTCTGAAGGAAAGATTGTCATCATGGTGGTAGTTGATAGACTTACCAAATATGCACACTTTTGTGCATTATCTCATCCATTTAAAGCCAGTACAATTTCTACTACATTTATGGAAATAATTCAAAAGCTACATGGAAACCCAAAGATTATTATAAGTGACGAAATCCCATTTTCACTGGAAATTTTTGGACATAATTATTTTCTTGTCTTGGTACTCAATTAGCTCATAGCTCATCTTATCATCCTCAATCTAATGGGAAAACTATGATAGTAAGAAAATGTTTGGAAGGATATCTTCATTGCTTTGTATCTTATAAACAAACACAATGGGTCAAATGGTTGCCTCTGGATGAATGGTGGTATAACACTTCTTTCCATACTGCAGCAAAAATGACCACATTTATGGCACTTTATGGATATCATCCACCATCCATCACATCATATTTAAGAGAAAATTCTAAGGTTCAAGTAGTGGAAGATCGCATCAAACATCGACAACAAGTTCTCAAACTGTTAAAGGATAACCTCACTTTAGCACAAAATAGAATGAAACAACAAGTAGATCAACATTGCAATGAAAGAAGTTTTAGTGTAGGTTATTGGGTATTTCTATGGTTACAGCCATATAAACAAATGTCAACCAAGAAAGCTAAGAAGGATAATAAATTATCACTAAAGTATTATGGTCTGTATAAGTTGTTGTTAAAGATTGGTACTATGGTATACAAATTAGAGCTTCTTGCAGCTTCCCAAGTGCACCCAGTTTTCCATGTTTCATGCTTAAAGAAGGTTATAGGTGACAAGCTCCCAGTTCAAACAATATTGCTAGAACTTGATGAGGAAGGGAAAATCATATTGGAACCTGAAGAAGTCATAGAAATAAGAACTCGACAGCTATGAAATCGATCAATTTCGGAGTGTCTCATCAAGTGGAAGAACTTACCCACTGAAGATTCCACATGGGAGGATGAAATTTTTATACAGAAGCATCCAGAACTACTCAAGCATTGAGGACAACACTTTTTTTGAAGGAGAGGGACATGTTAGGTCCCTATAATACTAGTGATTCCCCCATTAATATTGTCATTCTAGCCCTTATTGTTATTGTTGTGCCCCTATTGTCCCCATATTGTTATTATTGTGCCCCATAGAAGCCAACTATTGCTATTGTTGTGCCTTTATATTGTTATTATTATGTCGACTTTGATTATATTGTGACCCCTTAGACTCCTATATATAGAAAGGAGGTTTTTCATTTGTATCATCCAAGAATTGTTCATTTGTGTAATGTAAAGGAGGTTTCTGCCTTGAAGAGGCTAATTTTGAAGTCGTCAATCTATCTTTTCTATGTTTTTGTGAGATGGTTTCATAAAAGAGAATACATATTGGGAACCTTTGTCAAATACTGCAAAGACCATGGAATTGTACAACAGTTCACAGTGTCATATACTCAACAACAAAATGGAGTAGCTCAAAGGAAAAGCATGACGTTGGTGGAATGCGTGAGGAGTGTGATGAAAGGTAAAAATATTTCTAATTCTTTTTGGGCTGAATCCATTAATACTACTATGTATTTAAAGAGTAGAAGTCCAACAAAATGTTTAAATCTTAAGAATCTCTTTAAAGATTTGTTTGGATATAAACCAATAGTGAATAAACTTAAAGATATTTGGATGTAAAGCATTTTCTCATATTCCTAAAAAGGATAGGAGGAAACATGATGCTAAAGCCATCAAGTGTATCTTTATTGGGTATTTCTCTAATCATAACACATATAAAATATTCGATCCTTCTTGACATAAATTATTTGTAAGTAGAAATGTTATGTTCCATGAATATGCAGATGGAGACAACAAAGACAAGAACTATGATGCATGACACATTCCTTTTGACCTTGATGGTGCCAAAGATGAAGATGAAAACAAACTAGAGCAGAAACAAGAACATAAATCTAGTGACATGGATAGCTTAAGTAGTGAAACCTCATCCAAAGGAGAAGGTGGGTCACCACAAAGAAAGACATGGAATGAGAGTAGAGAAATCCCAAGAAGATCATCATGCCATATTCAACCACCTTTAAGGTACAAAGATTATGCTTTGATGACTAATGTGTTGAATGTAATAGCACGTTTAAACTTTAAAGAAGCTAATGAACATGTGGAATGGAGAAATGCAATGAAGGAATAATGTGATTCAATAATAAGGAATGATGCTTGGGAAATAACTAAATTGCCTGAAACCAAAGAACCCATAGGATTCAAATGGTTGTTCAAGCTTAAATTTAAAGCTCATGGGAGTGTGGATAAATATAATGTTAGATTGGTTGCTAAATGTTATTGACAAAAAGAGGGAATTTATTTTGATGAAACATTTGCACTGATAGCTAAGTTAAATACATTTAGATTATTGATTGGCTTTCCTAGAAAATATAAATGGAAGCTTCATCAACTAGATGTTAAGTTGGATTTCTTGAATGGGGAAATAAAATAAGAAGTATATCTTACTCAACCATAAGGGTTTGTTAAGAAAAAGGTGAGAACATCTTGTTTATAAATTAAATAAAGCATTATATTCATTGAAACAGGCACGAAGATCATGGTATGAAAAGATTGGTTCTTTCTTTCTTGAGAAGGGATTTATGAAAACTCAAATTGATCCTAATCTTTATACCAAGAAAGATAATAAGGAGAATATTGTTTTGATTACTCTATAGATGATCTTATAATAATAGGAAATACTTCTAAATTGATTGATGAAGTTAAAGGAAAATGTCACAGGTGTTTGAAATGAAAGACCTTGGTGAATTACATTATTATTTATCTCTTGAGATAAGGATAGAATTTGGACAAACTATGCTTACAAAAGGTAAATATATTAGAGAGCTTCTCAAAAGGTTAAAAGATGGATCAATGTAAAGCAACATCATTACCTTTAAACCAAAATGTAAAATTCTACAGTAGTGATCACTCAAGAGATGTTGATGGCTTAAGAAATGTTGATGGCACATCGTATCATCAGTTAGTCAGATGTTTGAACTATCTCACTACAACCAAACCAAATATTGCATATTCAGTGAGAATGTTGTGCCAATTCATGACCAAGCCTCTTGAAATTCATTGGAAAGCAACTAAGGGGGTACTATGGTATCCTAAGGGGACTGTTGATTATGGTATTAAATATACTGATGCTTTTGATGTTGAGTTGATAGGTCACTATGATTTAGATTGGGTTGACAATCTTGATGAAAGATCAAGTTTATGACATCCATTTAATGTTGGATCTGTGACCCTGTCATGGAGAAACAAGAAATAACTAACTGTTTCTTTATCATCAACTGAAGATGAATATAAATCTTTGTGTGGTGCTATATGTGAAGAAATTTGGCTGCGACGAACTCTTAAAGATTTTGGAGAAGAACAAAAAAAAACTACAATCATCAAATGTGACAATCAAAGCTACATCAAATTGGCCATTAATCCTATGTACCATGAAAGATCAACACATATTGACACTCATTGTCACTTTTTCGGGGAAAAGATATAGTCTTAAGAGATTACCTTAATGTATTGTAATACTTGTGATAATATGGCTCGCATCTTCACAAAGCCTCTTGGATAGGAAAAACATGAGACTTTTAGAGTTATGTCAAGGGTGGTGGAAAATCCATTTCTCCATTAAGGGGGAGACTTGTGTTTAAGGAAGAAATCTAGTCATTTCTAGATTAGTTCATTATTATTCATTTGTTGTAGTGTGTTAAAATTATGTTGTCTTATTAAGGATTGAGATTCTATTTCTTAGGGAGTTGTTCAAACCTCCCTAGCAAATATGTACACATGTTTAGATTAATGGAATATAGTGTGTTGTGAGCTTTGACAACCTCCAGATAGATGGAGTAAGTCTCACCTGAGAGTTGCTCACCTTTCCTCTCATACTTTTTCTCTTTCATTTTAATTGTATGTGATATTGATAAGTCGTGATATTGGCCTATGGTTTTGTAACAATGCCTATTTACAGATTAAGAATCTCCATGATAAAATAGCGATGAATCTCTATGATCAATAATCTTATTACATGTGCTTATTTATATTAAATGTAAATATATTTAATTTATATAATAATTCTATTTATTATTAAATAATATTATATTTTTTCAAATAATTTTATAAATAAATAAAGATTTTATAATTTTTAATAACAATAAATGTTTATTTTAATATTTATATACTATTTTATTTAATTTTTATTTTTTTTGGTGGTTCACGGATACCCACAGTCACTGGGCGACCGTTATGTCCACGGAAATATCTGAGCTTGATCAAGGGTATCAAGCCCCGTAGCCAATAGCTAGGCCTAACCCCAAGGGCTTTAGGGAGAATTGACCCTCTGACCTCTCGAAGGGTGAGACACTTATTTGACCAATTAAGCTAACCCTTAAAGCTATTAACTATTTAATTTATATAACTACCTTAATATATTGTTAGTTAAACATATAAAAATGTAAAAATAATATTAACACTATTTTTATATTAATAAAATATATAATTACTAATTTTCACCATAAGTCTAAGTACACATCACTAGTTAAACCGAACAAATATTTAGTTCAGTAATTCATTGTATCAGGTATTCATCACTACTTATGAGATGTCCAAAAGTGTATATATTATATATAAATATATATAATCCTTATTATGAAGTGGAATTATGTTTTTCATTTTGAATGTAAATCATAACGCTAGACATTTTAAAGGGTTGTTATTTTGGTTGTCATTGTGTTATGAGTTGTGGTTTTGAGAAAGCTAATAAATAGAATAAAATTAAGCTATAGATTTCCATATTTAATAGATATAGAAGAGTTATTTTTTTATTACTTTATATAAATTTACCATTCATATAAAAATGCAATAAAATTTTAGTATATATTTAGAAATAAACAAACGAATTCAAAAATAAGATATGAGTCGAATTTAAAAATGGACCAATGATAAACACTATTAATTCAAGAATTCATAATATTAATTCCTTAAATTCCAAGTGTTTATTTGAAAATGGACAAATGATAAACACTATTAATTCAAGATCTAATAACATTAATTCCTTATTTTCCAAGTGTTTAACACTTGATATTTAAAATTATAAATGTAATTTCTCAATAAAGAAATAAAGCAGAAAAATAAAACGTGTGACAACATCTTTTTACGAGAAAGGAGATATTTTAAAAAACTACCACGAGTGAGGAAGGAAAAGAAGCAAAGCCAATTTCAAAGTAACATGAGATTTATGAGATATGGTATATATGATCCAAAATGGATTTTGGATAGACTTCTAAGTCTAAGTGTTCCTCACAGAGGAAAATGAAAGTTCAAGAATGCTCCTAGAAATAGTCCTATTTCAGAGACCTTTTCATTTTGAATCTATTGCAACTTGAATGGGCTAAAACAGACTTTGGATGAAGAAGTTATTGCAAAAATAAGTTTGCTTTTGTCCTGTGGAAAAGGAGGCATTTCTTCTTTAAATGGCCTAAAAGGCTCCTTAAGGAAATCGCATCGCAAAGGTGCAAACGGATAGACTTATTGCAAAGGCAGAAGGACCCCCAATTAGTGATCTCTGATAAATCGAATCGGAGGTAAGCCTTTGCTCGATATTGGGACCTCAGACAAGGCGACATGCGATAATGCGATGAGCGATATCGGCGATCGGGGTGATTGACGATTGGCGATTGGTGGATCAACGGTCGGCATACCCAAAGGACAAACCCCTAGGCTGTCGCGATTGCGATGAGCGATATCGGCAATGGGTGATCGGGGTGATCGGCAATTGGTGGATCGGCGGATCGGTAGTCGGCATACCCAAAGGACAAACCCCCGAAGCCGTTGCGAGTGTGTGCGATTGTGCGTGGACCATTGGATTGAGTGCACAGATCAACAGTCAGGATTATATCGGGGTGATCAGAGCTCGGGTGATCGGTGATCCCCAATACAAAGGACCATTGGGCACGCGACTTGCGATAAGCCCATAAGGGTAGGACCTGATGGGAATTATAAGCCCGATTTCATAAATTTTGAAATCTGGGAATTCAGGATTTCTGTGTATTCCTGTGTATTGAGGTTTTTAGACCTCCCACCTATGCGATTGCGATATTGCGATCAAAGGCAGACCCAATGGGATTATGGACGTGATTCTATAAAATTTGAGTTCCGGCTGTACTGTTTCAGGATTATGACAGGAGAAGGGCCAAAACGACCGGGTTTCTTGTGTCGCCGGTTCATTTCCATTTGGAAACAACCATCATTCCTTGTGCCACGCTATAGGGGGGCGTTTCTGTAGCAGGGATGCGTTTTGAGGCGCGAAGAGGCAGAGGCGAGGGGAAAAATGATTCCTCATGATCATAATTGACAAAGGAATGGTTGTGGAAGCCACAGAGTCAAAGAATCCCTCTCAAAAGCCAAAGAGAATGATTGAGAGGGGGTAGAGATTGTTGAGGGTCACTGGAAGATTGCTGGAGGATCGCTTGGAGGTCAAGTGAATTACAGAGGAACGCAAAGGCTGAGAGAGAGCTAAGAGAAGCCAGAGCCGAAGAGCCAGAGCCAGAGCCAAAGCCAGAGCCAGAGCCACGAGCCAGAGCAAAGAGTTAGAGTGAGAGCCAGAGCCAGAAAGCCAGAGAGCTTCAGAGCCAAGGATAAGATGGTGTCCTAAACCCATTGTGTTCTGTGTAAACCAGTGGAGTTGAGCGTCGAGTTTGTAAAAGGACTTATACTATAATCCTAGAGAGCCTAGTCAAGTTGACTAGAGCTCAAGGAGACGTAGCCCAAGAGTTTTGGGTGAACTCCATATTAAACTTGCTATTCTCATGTGTTTGTTATTTGTTGCATTGTTCCATTGTTACATGTTTTATATCAGTTTAAGCAAAGCAACTTACAACACAAAAACAATTTTAAAATAAACACCAACATACACATTATTTTCAAGCACATTATTAATTCTACAATTGGTTAATCAATCAATCTTGGGAATGTTTAAGCTTTGGAAGTGGGAGAGGTTCTTGTAAGCTTGCAAGAAACCTTTAGTGCCCCATTTTCAAATCATGTGGTATCAGAGCTTAAGATTGGTTAACCCCACCTTCAAGAAGGTGATATCAAAGCTGGTTATACCAGAGCAAGTGGTATCATGAAGCAGAATGCTTGATTGATAAAGCAAAGATTGCTTGTCTAAAAGGTGTTTAAATAGTCAGAGGTTGATTGTATGCTTGTTTGCAGACTGACTATTGTTTGAGTTTGTGGAGGTAAGGGAAAGCTATTGATAGCTCAGTCTAGGAGATGACAAAAAGGAAGAAGGGCTGAAGGCATTCTTCTTATCCTAAAGGACCTCAAAGAAATCCTTGAAGCACAAGAGGTTTGTTGCGAAAGGTTTCTGAATAAGCTCTTTATGTGATCTTGTTGAAGTTCTTTTGTTCATTGGCATAATGACAACTTCTACAAGTGAGTCCTCAAATTCTTCTTTCTTCACAAGATTCTTTGATGGAGACATGAAGCAAGATTTTTTCATCATGACGGATATGGTGAAAGAAATGTATGAGGATGGAAGGAAGCGCAGCATACTTAGAGAGCAGTTGAATTCCGTGGAGGAAGAGAAGCATTTTATTTCTGACAAATTGCAGGAAATGGAGAGGAAACTTCATATTGCAAATATGAACAAGAAAATGATGCATGAGTTGGAGTCACAGCTCTTTGTTGCCAAAGAAGCCTTGTTCAAGTATCAACTTGTAGAAGAGGTAAATAGTTCCTGTTTGTCTTCAAATTCTTCTAAGAATGCTTATATTGGTTCCTTTGAAAAGCATACCAGAGGCATAGGTTCCAAGCTAATGTCCAATATGGGCTATGAAGGAAAAGGCTTGGGTAAACATGCACAAGGTATTGTTGAGCCAATAATGGTTGAGGAAAGGCCTAAGTATTTGTGTCTTGGCTATGGACAATATTATGGAGAGAGTTCCAAAGCTGCCATGAAGGCCATTGTAATAGCTCCAAGAAGGAGTTACATTGTAGGTCCTCTACCTCAAGAGTGTGAAGATTGTATTCAGGAGGAATGCAATAGCTTGAAATATCACTTGCAGGATGCAGGTGTTCATAAGCATGCACTTGAACAAGAGATTTGTAGAAACTCTGATAGCCTTGAGGAGATTGATGGTGTTCCAAAGGGAGCCACTTCTTCATTTGCTTCACCTCCTCATGAAGGCAATAAAGGTGAAAGAGAAAGGCATAAATATGGTTCTAATCATCCTCCTTTTGATTTTGAAAAGCATGATAAATTTCCACATAGATATGGGAAAATAATTGCATGTTCCTTTTGTGGTTTGGATAACCATGATGTTTCTAGATGTTGGAAGAGAATGGCCGCATATAGGAAAATTTTGAAGGAAAGGAAGCAAGAAGCCAAAGGTCCATTGGACAAGGCAAGTCATGCTGTCAAGAGGATGCACATGCAGTGCATTCACTGCCATAAGCAAGGACATCTTGCTGCAAAATGTTGGACTCTGAATCCAACAATGCTTCCACAAAATCTGAAGAAAGTGGAAAGAGAAGATGGCAGAAATGGAAAGGAAATTTCTGTGATTGATGTGTTTCAGGATGATTCACATGTTGATGCTGATGTGCATACAAAGGTAGTACCTTTGAAAGGGATTGGTGAGAAATGGTTAGAGTTCTTATCCAATTAAGATTGCATGTCTATTGTTGCATATATTTGCATTTCTTTGTTAATGAGAATGCAAGTTGCAGGGTTTTACCAAGAAGGTGAATGGAAAAGTTGAGTAGGAGACTCACTTTATTGCTGCAACATTATATGTTCATTTCAACTTCGAAATTAGAGTGTGCTTAAGTGAAAGTTGAAGGATGAAATGCATGCATAAGCTTGATGTGCATGAACACAGGGATGTTGATGATTCCCTTGTATTTGAACATGTATGTGTAATTAACTTGCAGGGTTGATTGCTTTGACATGCATGTGATGCAATTTTGACTTGAGAGAAGTTAACTTGGTCTCCAAGATGGAGATAATGTTGAAGTGTTTCATCTTTTGAAAAAGAGTCCTAATGGTCTTTTACTACATGCTTGACTTGAAGGGTCATTTGTTTTAAAGGCATGTTTTGTGGGCTTGTTATCTAGTCCATAATTTGTATGCAGATGTAAGACATAGAGGTGTTCACAAGATGTGAAAATCTATTTCTTTTGTTGAAGCAGGATTTTATGCCATACGCAAAGGTGGAAGGACCCCCGATCAGAGATCTCCGATAAATCGGATCAAAGGTAGGCCTTTGCTCGATATCGGGGCCTCAAACAAGGCGACATGCGATAATGCGATAACGCAATGAGCAATATCTGTGATCATTGATCACGGTGATCGGCGATTGGTGGATTGGCAGTTGACATACCCAAAGGATAGAGCCTTAGGCCTTTGCGAATGCGACGAGCGATATTGGCGATCGGCGATTGGTGGATTGGCGGATCGGCGGATCGGCGGTCGGCATACCCAAAGGACAAACCCCCGAAGTCGTTGCGATTGCGATGTGCGATTGTGTGTGGACCGTTGGATCGGGTGCGCAGATCAATAGTAAGGATTCGATCGGGGTGATCACAGATCGGGTGATCGGTGATCCCTGATACAAAGGGCCGTTGGGCACACGACTTGCGATAAGCCGATAAGAGCCAGACCCGATGGGAATTATAAGCCCAATTTCATAAATTTTGAAATCTAGGAATTCGGGATTTCTGTGTATTCCTGTGTATTGAGGTTTTTAGACCTCCTACCTATACGATTGCGATATTGCGACCAAAGGCAGACCTGATGGGATTATGGACACAATTCTATAAAATTTGCGTTCCGGTTGTATTGGCTAAAGATTTGTTTTAATGCGTTTCCTGTGTATTTCCTGTTATGCCACTGTTTTAGGGTTATGATAGGTGAAAGGCCAAAACGATCGGGTTTCCTGAGCTGCCAGTTCATTTCCATTTGGAAACTTCCATCATTCCTTGTGCCATGCTATAGGCGGGCGTTTCTGCAGCAAGGATGCGTTTTGAGGCACGAAGAGGTAGAGCCGAGGGGAAAAATGATTCCTCATGATCATAATTGACAAAGGAATGACTATGGAAGCCACAGAGTCAAAGAATCCCTCTCAAAAGCCAGAGATCATGAATGAGAGAGGGGGCAGAGATTACTGAGGATCACTGGAAGGTTACTGAAGGATCACTTGGAGGTCAAGCAAATTACAGAGGCACGCAAAAGCTGAGAGAGAGCTCAGAAAATCCAAAGACAAAGAGCTAGAGACAGAGCCAGAGGCACGCAAAGGCCGAGAGAGAGCTCAGAAAAGCCAAAGCCAAAGAGCCAGAGCCAGAGCCAGAGTGAGAGACAGAGTCACGAGCCAGAGCCAAGAGCTAGAGCCAGAGCCAGAGAGCTTCAGAGCCAGGGATAAGATGGTGTCCTAAACCCATTGTGTTCTATGTAAACTAGTGGAGTTGAGCGTGGAGTTTGTAAAATGACTTATACCATAATCCCAAAGAACCTAGTCGAGTTGACTAGAGCTCAAGGAGACATAGCCCAAGAGTTTGGGGTGAACTCCATATTAAACTTGTTGTTCTTATGTGTTTGTTATTCGCTGCAATGTTCCACTGTTACATGTTTTATATCATTTTAAGCAAAGCAACTTACAACACATAAACAATTTTAAAATAAACACCAGCATACACCTTATTTTCAAGCACATTATTAATTCCGCAATTGGTTAATCAATAAATCTTGGGAATATTTAAGCTTTGGAAGTGGGAGAGGTTCTTGTAAGCTCACAAGAAGCCTTTAGTGCCCCCTTTTCAGATCAATATAAGATCTTTTTATTCATTCAAGAGCAAGTTAAATATTAAGATTAAAAAGTTGAGAAAGATATTTATAATTTGATTACAGATGTGAACACATTTTATCTATTTTTTAATTTGCATTTATGACCTTTTACAAAGAAACACATATTTTAACCCTTAAATCTAATTAACATTAAATAATTTTATAATATTTACATCTCTAATAAGAATTTCGTATTAGAAACATAGTAAAGTAGTAGTCATTTCATTCTCCTATCACAAAATCCATTTGTGTACCATGGTCTAGCACCTATCATAGATTATCCTAGAGCAAGGGTTAGTATGTGCGAGGAATCTGTGTGGGTGGGTTAGTATGTGTGAGGAATTCCTAGAACAAGGGTTAGTATGTGTGGGGAATCTCACAACAAGGGTTAGTATGTGCAGGGAATCTCTGTGTGAGGGATCTGATATAATTTCAATGGTTTTTTACAAACATAAGGGAGGGTAGTTTTTCCTACTGATTTTCCTTCCCAAATTACAAAAAAAAATATTAAAATGGAATGCTGCTATAACATTCAAAATGAAAATAATTTTTCAACTTGATGGAGCAAATGGTTGAGGAAAACTATTCGCTGATTGCCATCGGTTTTATACTTCTAGAATATTTGGTAGCTCAGGGGAAGAATCAGATCTAATATTCACTTGAGAGGTGCACATGTATTTACAATTGTCGCAATATTTGATATTCACCCAAGAGATGTGCACATGCAGTTACAATAGTGGCAAGATTTGAGTAATATGTTCATTTATCACTTTAGTTACCTGAAGGTGACTGTGTGGTTTAATTAAAAATTCCCACATTAACTCAAAATTTATGACTATTAGTTGTTCAATCTTATCAAGAGTCTATACTCTATCATTTTGTACCTTCGTCTTCCATGTCCCTGCATCTGGAAGAGTTTTCTTTGAAATTGCTGGTAACAGATTTATTTCCTTAAGAGATTGGGAAATAGATTGGACTATAGAAGTGCAAATTCTACTGCTCCCTTGACTAATCCTTTAGCTAAGCGTAAGTGAGCTTTTAGTCCACGAGAGATTGTAGTCTTTTACATCTTGTTGATTTTAGGAAAACTGGGTAAATGTCTTGTTAGATCTTTCTCCCATAACAAAATATCATTAAGCTTACACTTCATTTCATCATACTTTGTCTTTATGTAAACTACATCATTGAGAAAGGAACTGATAAACTTTCTATAGCTATACTTTATTCAGTTTATCACAAAAAAATTCCTTCTCATGTTGAAGTTGTTGATTGATATTAGTAGCCTCATGTTTAAATTTTGTAATATCAACTGTGTTTTCCTCTGCTCATTGTACTTGTTCTTATAGCTCTTTCATCTGAACATCCTTAAGCTGACTCTCAGTTTCAAATTTTCTCTACATTTGGGCAATTTCAACTTGGATCTGATCTCTAATTTGGAAAGAGTTTTGTTGTAAATGTTGAGTTCTTTTCTCCTTTTTGTTTAATAAATTATTCAATAATATTTGGTATTGCATGACCTATGAAAACTTACTATCAATTCCAAACATTTTATTTCTGATAGTTATTGTGATTGACACTCAATATGGTATTCCAATATAGTTATTCATATATATCCTCCACTATATATATATAAACAATGTAGCAATATATAAACAATGTAGCAATAGAAAACATAAAATGAACCATGCAGATCTCTATACTTCTCCATAATATAGTGAAAATCAGTAAAACAATCATTATCCAATTCTATGAAATTGTATTTAACGTCAATCTAAATTTTGTCATTCCATGCAATGTATTGCAGTGATCTTAACCAAGTCTCAGCCATAAATACCAATGGATTTTATCTTGCTCTTCATATTTTATAACCACACTTGTTAACGAAAATCTAGCTCCTACTCTAGAATTGAATGTGGGACTAAATTTGCAGTTTTATCATCTAGAATTCCATTGTAGTCACACTAACAACAATAGAAAATTGGACCATCGAGTCTCTCCATTTATCCCCAAACTTAAAGTAGGGGATCATTACACGTCACACACAATAGCAATAGGACTACACCTATACAAAATAATTGAATTTCCAACCATATTTCTAGCATGCCTTGCGTGAAAGTATTTAGTAACTGGCATTAGTTCCCGTATCGTGTCTCTAGACCTCGCATGACATGCACTCCATACACCATCTATCTACAATAACTAACAAATTGACAAGTTTCTCGTAGCAACCCCAATGTTCCCATGAAATAGCCTCACACAACCACTTCCTATCTTATTATCAATAGCAAGATTATGATTGTTGACCTCAAATTGAGAAAGATTCATTATATTCTTAGAAACAAAGCAACACCTCGTTAATCTATCTCTTTCATTAAGGGACATACCATAAACAAGGATGGGTGTTCATATATAAATATTTTTTCCAAGAGCACTTCCCGGTGTTATCCACATTGTTCTTATCCAATTTCAATCTGGATAGGAAATTTGAATGAACCACGCTAAAAAGTAATAATAAAAAATATGTTCCCTTAGTAACATAGTTATGGGTGGTTTCCCATTGGCTGGAAAAACTACATTGGATTGCAAATAGTTCAACCAACAAAATTAGGAGCATTTTTATTAATTAAAACAATATGTAAACTACACATTAATAAACTCTTATTACAAATTTGAAGAATACCAATAAAAATTATATAGCAATATCAAACATCTAACGTGTAGTGAAACAAATGAAAACCCAAGGAAGGATTTGTTAGATTGGTAGCACCTATGGGGAGGCTCTGTAGTGGAGCTTGGTAGGCCTCCTCCTCCGGAGGGTTTGTGATGATCTTATACTTGCAAGAATATGGTCGGCCTCCTCCTCACGAGGGTTTCTGGTGATCCTATACTTGCAAGAATATGGTCCCTATCTTTATACGATAGTTGAAAAATAAATACAAAAATAAAAATAAGAAATTGAACTCAACTTGTTGAGGGAGTTAATATGTTACCAGATGAAAAGGTTGGATGATGAAAGTGGGTATGCTAAATGAGGAGGAAAACTTATTTTTATAACAAAATGGTTGTTAGATTTGATGAGGTCAAATATTAAAAAAAATTATTTGATCGATTCAATATAATAACTTTTAGTATTTTATTACAAACTTTTAGTATTTTATTATTTTTGTAAAATAGAAAGGTAAAAAATAATGGGTAAAGACTTGTATTTAGGTAATTAAATAAAACATAATTTATTGAGTTAATTAATGAAAACAATCCATAAATACATGATTTATTATATTATTTACATTTGAATAGGTAAAATAGATAGAAATTATTAATAATCAAATGATTTATTAAATTATTTGTATGGTAATAAATAAAATGAATAAAAATAATTATATTATTTTCACACAAATGGATAAATTAAGAGAATAACATAAAATTGATGAATTTATAGGTTATTTTCATGTAAGTGGGTAAAATAATGGAAATAAATTGGGAAAAGTGATTCCCTAAGCTATTTCCTTATGTGTTGGGTGTTAATGTGTAAAACCCATATTAACATAGTGTATTTCGAATCCACAAGTGATTTTTGTTGATTAACCACTTTTGTGTGATAACAATAATGATGACCACATGAACTAATTTATATTTCTTTATAGTCATATCATGCTTTTTGATATAATAGTGTGTCTTCAACAATGAGAGTAAGAATATCAACCCAAACATTATATAT
>APFE031110946.1:83296-107457 GCA_000404065.3 Pinus taeda
TCTAATGATATTTGACCTTCTTCATAGCTATGAATTTGATCTGAAGCAGAGTCGATCTGGTGATATTTTTGGCAGGCTTGCAGTTTGTCATCAGCTGCAGCTCCCTCTTGCAATTCATCATCGGTTGTAGCTCCCTCTTCCAACCTCCTGTGGCGGCTATGAGATTCCTCCCTTCCACCTTTAATGTGTCCCAGATCTCTAGGAAAAATAAAAGCTCCATCGTAGACACTATGTACAGAAACCCTCGCCATCCCTGCAGTGATGATGGTTATGCAGGAGTTCGCCTCTAATGATGTCACCAAATTTTTGGGGCTTTTGTTACCCATATATGGATCTGAAGAGCTTGGCTTCATGGGAACCATTATACAACTTCGGGTACCAGATCCCATTTCAGGTGGGTTCATTTCAAGTGTGTAGAACCGTGTATTATTCTATTAGTTCCCTCGCCATCCAAGTATGAGTTGGATCCATGGATAGATCTGACCTTGATATGCATCTGCGGGGAAGGATATCAAAATATGGGCAAAGAAACATGTAGATCTCTGTCTCGACAACTTGGATCCATTGATAGATCAGTTTTAGGGCCCAAAAATACTTCAGCCAGAGGGTGTGAGATGCAGATCCTCTCAGCCCTAAAATCCAAAGCGTAGCCAAAATTGTCATCAGTTAGAGGTTTGATACATCAAGTACCAGATTCGTGAAGAATAGTAGAGCCATAAGCCCTCACCTCTCTTCATATGCTAGTTCTTGCCATCGCCCCTCCTGTGCTATGCACACTTCTCCCTTCTCTAATATATTAACATTATTATTATTATTATTATTAATTAATTAATTAAAATTATTATCATGATTAATATATTAATTAATATTTATTAACATATTAATCATTATTGTTATTAATCATTAATAATTGTTATTATTGTTATCATTATTATTCATGAATAAAATTAAACCTACGGATTTTAATATTAAACCGAAGTGATAAATATTAAGTCTAAATGATTAATATTAAGCCAAAGTGATTTATATTTATATTATAAACCAACATATATAATCCCTAATAATAAACCCAAACAGTTTTTATTTTAAGCCGACATATACAAACCCTAAATATATGACGTCTGAGCATGCTCAGCCATGGTTCAACTTGATGCATTTCCACATGAACACAATCTTTTATTATCTATAGTAAATAAATAAAATTAGAATGAAAATATGTAAAAAAATTCTCTTTTTTGTCCCTTCTTTTTTAAATAGTTTATTTTTATTTTTTCTATAAAAAGAAATCAAATAATGACCATTTAAAGAAGTTTCTCTACTTTTCTTGCCTTCTTTTTGTAAATAATTATTTTATTCAAAAATTCTAAAAAAAGAAATTGAAACATTAAAAGTAAAAATAAATAAATAAATAAAATGTAAGTCGGAGGTCAGAGGTCAGACCTTTTTATTTCATCAAAACACCACTGAGGTTGTCGAAATTATGACTCGCATCTAAACTATGGCCAGTCAGACCTCTCAAATACCTACACCCATCTTACCTCGGCTATGTTCTGCGTAAGGGTCACGAGCTTCACTTGCATACAATTTATTATAACACCGTCTCGACTTCCAATCACCTTAATTAGAACCGCTATCTGACTTCTACCTACTCAACTTCTGAGGTCGGAGGTTGGGGCTTTCTATTTCATATAAACATTTGACAGGTTTCTAACTCTCTGAATCCTACTACAGTGGGATGGGGCAACATAGTTGAACGTTCTTCACACATGACCTCCCGATTACCGGAATTTTTCTTATCTCGACCATGTTGGAGGTTAGGGTTGTGTCATTATTAACATAAAATTGAATTTAACAACATGTTGATTGCCTGACTCACTTCTGCTACGACAAGGCATAAGATATTTTATTAATAGGTTTGTGTGCCAACCATAATTTTCTTTTATGTTTCTTTATGTTTTTTTAAAACAAACTCCCAAATGGAAATCCATTATGTTTCAAAAAAACATTCCCTGAACTCTAACCATGTAACCTCACCTCAAATTTCACATCCAAATGGCTGAAATGTCTCGGCACTTGAATGAATAATTAGAATGTTTGATGTGAATTTATTGTTGCGCCTCCTGAGGGTAAAAATAAAATTTAGAAACTTTCCTACTTTTCGCTTTCTATTTTGTAATCTCTTCTCCACACCTTGTTATAGTGGTTCTCTAAAGCATATCAATCATTAGAAACAAACAAGTTAAAATTCACTGCAAGACTTGTAATTTGTAGTAAGCATGCATTGTTGTAGAGAATTACACTAGTAAATTTGATAGATATCATAGAAAGATAGAATTTTTTTTTATTGATTTGCAGGGCACAAAATGGGTAAGAAAGGTAAATATAGAACATCACAGAACGATATTCAACACATTAATGAATGCCTAAAAGGAGCCAAAAATCTAGAACCAAAATATTTCAATGTCAACACAACTCTCATTTCTGACACCACCTTCAAAACCCAGATGGCAGGTATGATGAAGTGGGGAGAATTTTATAATTTATTTGAGAATAGAAGTTGGTTAAATTTCAAAACTTCATGTGAGAACAAAAACACTAAGTTTGAAAAAATTAGAGGTGCAAAACTCCACAAAGTTGCTTCTAGAGTGATTTTTTTTCCCTATTATGACATGGTTGCATGGGTCATGTGACAACTAGATTTTCCTACCCACACTATAATAGACTACAGAAAAATTGTTATAGAATCTTGGAACCCGCAAGTTCTTTTAGCAATTTACAAGTTTAGTCCTGAATTTTTCTTAGCACTTAGTTTCTGGATAACTTCAACTACACAATATTCAAGAAGTGTGAAGGGAATTATGATAAAGTTGTCAAACATTGGTTGTGAGAAGATAGACAAGGGTTCAAACTTAAGGCATCAAAATAATATCAGATTTCCATTTTCAAAATATCCGTCAGTTTCCTCATCGAGATAAGACCCTAAGCATTGCAAGCTGCAATGGATGACTTTAATACACAGCCTACTCAATGATTCAAATCATTTCAATTGGGACAAAATTATTTCTTGGAATTTAATAGATGCCCTTATGTTTTCCATTTTGTCTCCTCTAGGATATGACCAATTGTTTTGTGTGTCAGCCTATATTATGGATATTATAATTGCTTCTATTTTGTTTCGTTTAATGAAATGGAATTAACCATTTGATCAACAACTACCTATTCATAATTATGCCCCTATTTTATGGGAAAGTAACTATAAATTCCATTTTTATGACATTTCTAATTACATAATGATCCCTTTCCATCAGATTCTATTTGGAGGAAACCCTCCTAGGGTTAGTGAAGACCTTAAAGAGGCATTAGAAGAAATAGGATACCAGTTCGTGGAAGAATTATTCACAAATATCAGAGTCTATCGAGGTGAAGTTGGTACCCATCTTATTCCTAGATTTATTCCAAAGAGGATCACCTTAAGAGAGTCATCCAAACTACCTTGAATGGTCAAGCTCACAAATTGAGAAAAATTCGGAAGAAAATCTGGTCAAGCTTCTCAATTAACTTTAGAAAAGTATGCCTCAAGCATCGAGGACATGCATTTAAGAAGGTCGGGAAAATCAACCATGTTTGGTTTTATTCATTTCCCCTTCATGACTATTAACCTCAAATAATCATCAATGATCATTGTAGGGTTGTTAGCTACATCAAAACCTACACACATTAGTAGCCTCGTTTTGATGAAATTTTCATTAAAATTGATAATTTTCACCAAGATATTGAAAGCAGACAACTATTGAGTAGGGAGGATAGAAGTAAATAGTAAGAGTTTTGACAAAATATTTATGAGGACTTCCTTAACTAGAAGAGTCTTCATACTAATACTGCAATTGAAGAGATCAAGTCTATTGAGATTCTAAAATACAATTTCAATGACATTGTTTCAGACCCAGTTTCCTCTTCTCCAAAAACAGAAGAATCCTAATCTATGCCTATTTGTATGCAAAGTATTTGAATAAATGTGTTAAAGATGTTCTATTACAATTTTCATACAAATTATTTGATAAAATACCTCAAATACAAAAATCAAAACTTGCATGATCGAATGGTATATTTACTTAGAATTCTAAAAGTGGAATCATAGAAATGTTTCTTATTTGATTTCATATAAAATGTTTGACAAAATTTCTACAAGAAAAAGACTAATTAATTTGTTTTATACAAAATATTTGAAAAAAGGTTTACATGTAAAAAGTTTCACAAAATGTATGAGAGATGAAAATCATTTTTTGTGGATAAATTTAATAGGTTTATGTGACAAAGTGTTATCAAAGCTAATTGGTAAACTCGTGAATAAAAAATAAATCGATAGCCGATTTCCTTAATTAGGAATCAAGGAATTCAGTATAGTACAAAGTTGTATCAAATATTATTATGAAGGCAACACAAAAAAAAAGAAAATTTTAGGTACCCTGCAGTTCCTTTGTAAGTCATTGAGGGAAATGGGTATGTTACAAACTGATATCAGAGTTGATTGTTAAGCTTCCAGAGAATAAAAAAAAGTCATACCCTGTATCCTTAATCAATCATTAAGGCATTGGGTATGTTACAAGTTTCACAACTATCCACTAAGAATTTAGTATTGGTCATTAGTTGTTAGAAAATAGAGTTCTTGATTAACCACACCAATAGGTTTTCAAAGATAAAAAACTATAACAATGGATAAACAAGCATAAAATATCATATACTCCAATAAGTTAGTAAATAAAATAGAAAATTTCATGAGAAAGTATAGACACCAACCCAGGTAAAGATAATCCCAGGAACTATATATGCTACTCTTATAGCCTCATTTACTCTCCTATAGATTACAAGCAAAGAAATCATACTTTACCCCATTAAAGTTATTTTCCCATAGTTTTGATTATTTATATTGAAGTAATTTGAAATTCAAGGTGATAACATGTCGCTAACAATAAAAGGAAATTTTTTCAAGTTCCATACATTATTTGAGTTCAATTTAGTTCTAAAAAATACTTCATCATCTTGGAAATAAAACTAAGTGTAGGGATCCAATCACAAAGGAAATTCCCTTCATACCAATAGATACTTATGTTGCCATTGAAGTTTCCGTAGATGTTGTAGGGAAGATTTTCATGGAAAACAACCCTAATTAATTTTTTCTATGGAAAAATAAACCTTAATGAGAGATAGCAAGTTCAGATTTTGCTATTCATGGTTGAAGAATATTGAAAAAATAACATGTTATAGAAAATCAAAACTTTGTAATTATTCATAAGTGTGGTAACTAAATACAAAGTACATGCCCTAGTTGTAATACCCATATTCAATGCCTAGATTTTAAATAGCATATACATGTGGAACTAGGTTGGTGAGTTGAGACACACTTAATAGGATGGTGATCCAAGAACATTTTTTGAGGGCCATTGTGCCCCTGTACACATGTGTATATGTTGTTAGAAACCAGGACAATAATGAGAGAGGGGGCGGGGTGGCGTGAATCAATGTTGTAGGAATTTTAATAATTTCTTTCACTTCTAACAATATTAGGACACTAAGAAATATTTCAACAATTAATAGATATGAGAGTGACAAGAAATAATATCAGTAACATAAGGAACAAAAAAAATCGTCAACCTATTCTTCAATTCCTTCAAAAGGCAAACTAGAACTTGCTATTACAATTTTTCCTGGCTACAACCAGCAAGAATCTACAACTCCCTGATTTATCATCTACAACTGAATGGAGCTACATCCCCAAATATTTACAAGAACCTACTAGAAATAGCTACAACATGTAATCTGCAAGCTATAACTTGATTGAAATAAGTGATTCATTTTTAATCCATTTTCACACTAGAACCATGAATGCCAAATCCACAGAAAATGATTAAATTTGTCTCCTCACATACTCACCAAGACACCTTTAACAATCTATGATTACTGAGAAATCCACCATTAGACAACAACACCAATTCATCTCACTCACACAAAAGTCTTACACAAAGTTATTAGAATTCCTCAATCGATTTTGCTTATAAAGAATCAGGCTTGATATTTTTTACTTTTGTGTTTTTCTATTAAATTCACTTCAATCCTTACATGAATATTTAATTTTTCCTTTGTCTTGTTCATTTAAATCTTCTAGATGTTCTCTTCAAGTTCTCGGTCATTGATCTACTATTTCTGTAAGTTAAACTTATTTAACCTGCTTATTCTGTAAATCTGGAACTTTTACAACTTTTAGCTACAGTTTACCAAATTTGGCATATATCTAAACTTGGAATTTCTGCCAAACTACCACTTTAAATGTCCATGGCACCATATATACTACTAAATATAGCTATACGGACCTAAGCACCTGTGTATTGGCTCTTTTGGCCTATAAGACCATGGGCCATGACCTTGGAATTCATCATTAAGCACTTATCATGTTATCCCTTTCCCTTTGAAGCCTCAAAGGATTATTTCCTTTATAATTATTCTCTACCCTTAGTCTTCTCATTTCATGGGACCAAGTCTTGGTGCTTGGTTTGTGGCACCTTTATCTCAAAATTTTTTTATTATGCCTTTTAAATACCTCCGAGACTATGCTGCATGGATGACATGCCTTGTGGGGGCCCCCTGCCACCTTCTTCTATTACTCACCGAATCCAACTTTATCTTTCCATCGTGTCCTTGCTCTATCATCTAGGCCTTTCCCTTGGTGTGCCTTTTTAAAATTGTTTGGGGTCATGCCACAGGGATGAGTTGTCCCAAGGGGAATCCTTCACACTTCTCATTGGTTTTTGTTGTCAATTGTCAATGTTGACGTGTCCCACAACTCCTTCACCCCACTACTTCCTCTACATTCTTCTATTTTTGTTCTAGGTTAACGTCATAGGAATAGTGTGTCCTAGTGGGGTCCATTATTGCATCTGCACCCTGTCAATACTAGTTCCAAACTGAGTTGGTCCTAACAATGGCCACATTATTCTGACACCCAGTCATTGCATCAATCCTTCACAGGCATCGCTCAAACCTTTCAGGGTCTGGGCTATGGGATTTCATCATTTTGTTGTCATCAGGGACACTTGGCACCTCTAGATTGGTGACACATGTCACTGGGTAATGGACTATTGAGGTACTTGAAACCCTTAAATCTACATAGGATGTATCCACCTCTCATTGGCCTTGTGTTGACATCATCATCAACCATTTATATGATACCACGTAGCCTGCTTAAACCATCCCAAAGATTAACTTTTGTGCACTCTTTTAACCTCCATGATCAACCCTATGAGATGAGATATCATAGGGCTCCACCTTCGACCAATAATTTACTACCATGTGTTCTCTTATCAAATGAGAGAGAAAGGGTCATAAGACCTCATAATGTGACAAATTTATTTGTTAAATTATTTTAATAAAACCACTGAGTTCAAGCCCGCTATGCCTCTTCTTATACCACATTTCTCAGTCATGCTCCATCTAAGGCTTGCTCTCCTGTGTATACTTGAAACCATTCAGGATTATTCTTTGCGAGATTTGTTGTCATAAATGACCTACCTACATTAAACACCGCCAATCAACATGCTTAGCACTATTTCCATGGCCATGCCCTCCATGGCTCACATCATATCGCTAGTTCACTTAAGCACTCGTTTAAGGTTTTTCTAGGATAGACCCATCGGGCTACCTCCGTTGGGTTGTGTTTTTATGTGGGTTCCACCTTGAGCAAATCAACATGCTCACCACTACTACATTGTATACTCCACATTTTCTCGACTCTTTAGATAATGGATCCTTTACTCACTCTGCTGAAAGGCTCCATCGCATTTGGAAATGCTGTTAACCTAAACATGATCCAAAGGGTCCTCCAAACAGCTTTATCTCTGCACTCTTTTGACTTTGGGATCCTCAACTTTGAATGGCTCTAACTTTTATTCTAGGAGGCCATTTTATATCTACCACATATGACTGGAAAGCTCTTTTTGAGATTTAGCCATCTTGATGGGTTCCAAATACATTTAGAATGATATGTTGTATAAGAAATGGCACCAAAGTATCTACACCTTTACCAGTTTATTCACCAATATGTTTGGAAACATCTAAGCCTTGAAACACCGTTACCATATTTTTCTTTTCCCAAGCCACCAATGCTTTACATTTTGATGGATTTGACATATACATTACTTTCAACTGCTCCTCGTTTGTAACCACACTTGAGCAAGTAGCTTTCCAGCTTGGAATACCAAGCCCAAGGGGCTTGCTTGATACCATGCAAGGCCTTGTTAAGCTTGCAAACATAATCAAGCTTCTCTGTTAGCCATAGAAAATTTTAGGGGCGAATGTTCGCCCTTTGGCGAAATTAAGGGGTTTTAAATTTTTAGTGGGCGAATATTTTGTATGATAGTACATTTTTACAAATCACCTCAAATAGCCCACCTTATTTTAAGGGAGAGGGTAAAAAAGGTAAATTTAGCCCTTGAAATTAGGAGTTACAACCTTCCATTCGCCCATTTTCAAGAATAGGTTTTATTTAAGTGAATCCATTCGCCCATTTTCAAGAATAGGTTTTATTTAAGTGAATCCTATGGGCCAAAGGCCCAAATACCATATTTATAAAAGAGGTATGGTAAATTAATAAAAATATAAATAAATGAGAGGTATGGTAAATAAATAAAGCATTTTTTATATTTACTCCATAAGTCTCCTTATATACATGCAAGGTTGTAAACAAATAAAAATATAAGTAAAGTGGAGGTATGGTAAATAAAAATAAAATATAAATAAACTAGACGTATGGTAAATAAATAAAACCTCTTTTTATATTTAGTCCATAACCCTTGTTCTATTTTATTTAAGTGAATCCTATGGGCCAAATACCATATTTGTAAAAAAGGTATGGTAAATTAATAAAAATATAAATAAACGAGAGGTATGGTAAACAAATAAAACATTTTTTTATATTTACTCCATAAGTCACCTAACAAATAAAACATTTTTTTATATTTACTCCATAAGTCACCTTATATTTACGAACAAAAAATGCGTTATATTTAGGTGAAACCTATGGGAAAAATATTATGGGACAAATACCATGGACTAGATTGTGATTAATACCATGCAAAAAAACATTATTAACCCTAATATTAGTATTAATAAAAATAAAAATGGCACATGGTATTGACCCATGGTATTCACCAAAATGGCACATGGTATTCACCAAAATGGCACCCATGGTATTCACCCATGGTATTCACCTGGAATGTAGCCTATTTCAATGGGGGAATTAACCTAGCATAGATCCATCTTTACTGATCTACTAACCCCCGAGAGGTTTCAAATATCATGATATGCAAACTAGCATAGAGTGAAAAAATATTTGATCCGAGTAAAAATGGATGTTGTAATTTAATGTATGTTAAACATTTTAGCTTGGTTAAAATAAAAAATAAAATAAAAATCAACTATTAATTTTATTAATTTTATAAATTTACTAATAGTAATTTTTAAGCTCCAGGTTTATGATAACCCATGGTAACCAAGATCTTACAAGATTTTATAATTGAGTAAAATATTCGCCATGCTTGGTGAGAGATTCGCCAAAAAATTATATATACTTATTATATTAATGATAAAATCGCCTTCCATTTTTCCTATATACCATGGAGATTCGCCCATTTATTATACTTATAAATTTAGGGGGGGTTCTTAAAATTTTCCCTGCTGTTAGCTGAAAACCATATGGTTTCTCTATGTAAACTTCTTCCTATAATTTTTCATTTAGAAAGGCATATATGACATCCATTTGATATAGTTTGAATTTTTTGAAACAAGAAAATTCCAAAAACATTATGATTTCCTCTAATCTAGCAATAGGAGCAAAAGTTTCAACATAATCCAAACCTTCAATCTTAGAATAACCTTTACATACCAATATTTCCTTGTTTCTTACCACTTCTAGATAGTCATTTAACTTATTTCTGGAGACCCACTTCATGCCAATAACATTTTTGTTTGTTAGTCTTGGAACAAGTTCCCATGTCTAATTTCTCTCAATTTGGTCATGCATAGATTTTAACAAGTTTTCATCTTGACTAGATTGTGCAACATTCAAAAGGGTTGATCGATAATGTGAAGAATTGACCTTATGTAATATTTTGATCCAATTAATATATAAACTTGCAGCAGCTCTATTTTTATACCTGAGATTCATTTCATCGCTTCATTTGTTCTTACCATGTTTTCTATTTTACTATCAGTATTCATAGTATTTTGATTACTTGGAATTCTTGTCAAAGTGATCCAATTTCTTTCACTTATTATGTATGACTATGAATGTTCATTTATATTAGTTTTAAAGCAAGAGATGGCTTAGCTTCCATTAAACATTGTTGTTTGCCATGATTTTCTTTAATTTGACTCCATGACCAATGGTGGCAGTCATCACATTTTCCTTCACCTGTAAAACCACATAAAAAGAAATTTGAATTAGTCATCTGTAGTTTGAGTTGTTTTAAGTGAACTTGATAAGTTTTTTGAGAGAGCCCTCTCATATTGGAAGGGATAACTTCCAATTAAAGTGGTTTGAAATAGTTATGTTGGGTTGAAGGTTGACACAACCCAACTCTATTAGCTCAGTGATAACATTTTCGTGCGTCTGTCGAGAGTTTGAAAGTTTTATTATCTTGGGTGATTCTTTTCAAAGTACATAAGCTCTTAAAGGTAGCAAGAGATAAGAAATTTCAAGGTTGTACTTTTACCTTGGTGACCTCATTGACTTTTGCAACTTAAAGGTGGCTCCCAAGAAGATTTATATGAGGATCAATCCTGTTTGGTATGGAGCCTAATTATCTTATTTATTCAGAGGTATCGCCTCATTGGACCCCATTTCTTAATGTGGCGGAAACACCACCTATTTATGAGCGCCACTAGGGGGGTCTAAGGGGTTGATGGTGCCAATTTGGAGCCCCCCCTAGCAAGGGATCAGGGGCAGCACCCCCGAAGCTAAAAATAGATGTAAAATTTCCTTGTAAAATGTTGTAATTTCATTGTCAATTTGGGTCTTTCATTATGCGGAAATCTGACAGTAGAATTTATGTTCAATTAAGGGTTTTTTTCCCTAGAAGGCAACCCCTCTCTATATATGAGGGAATTGTATTGCATCGATGTAGATGTCTATTCTTAGCAAGAAAGAGAGAGGATATTGTGTGAGAGAAAAGAGGGAATTACAACGTATTTGCTGTAGGTTGTATGTCTTCATTTTGCTGGATAATATAAAAGGAAGAAATATCTGTTTCTCTTTGGACATAGCCCAAATTAGGTGAACCACGTATATTGGTGTCTCTCTTGTTTTATGTGTTTTCTGTGTTTATATTTCTGAAATATTTTATGTGTTCGATTGCTCTGTAATATATAATTTTCTAACAACTGGTATCAGGGTCGGAGTTTTCTTTGGCTGATAAAATCATAGGAGAGAAGGTTCCTGGTTCAAGTAGGAGCAATGGTGGATGATGGTAGGTTTAGGGTTGAAACATTTAACTGCCAAATTACCATCTATGGAATATGTATATGGGAGTTTACTTGTATAAGAAATATTTGTACCTACCATTGAATGGAAAAATAAAGAAGTCGATGAGTATGACAAACACAGAATGGGATATTCTCGATAGAAAGGCACTTGGAACAATACGGTTGTGCCTAGTGGTGTCGGTAGCCTTTAATATTTCAAAGGAAATGACAAAAGAGGGTTTAATGTCAGCATTGTCCAAACTATATGAAAACCCTTGAGCTCAAATAAGGTATTTATTATGAAGCATTTATTTAATATGAAGTTGTCAGCAGGTGGATCTGTTGCTAATCATTTAAATGAATTTAATATAGTTACGAGTCAGCTAAGTTTTGTAGGGGTAACTTTTGATGATGAAGTTAGGGCTCTATTATTTCTATGCTCATTGCCAGAAAGTTGGAATGGTTTAGTTATGGCCATTGGTAACTTTGTCTCTAGATCTAGTACTTTGAAGTTTGATGATGTTGTCGGTGCACTCCTTAGCGAGGAAATGCGACGAAAAAGCTCTGTTGAGAAATCAGGTAATGCTTTGATTGCAGAGACTAGGGGAAGAAAAATGGAAATAGGAAAGAGCCTAGGATATCGCAGTAAGTCAACGAAAGGAAGATCCAATTCCAGATAGGGGATAGTGTTCTAGAATTGTAGGAAGAAAGGACACTTGAAGAAATACTGCAAGTCTTGGAATGGAAAAGAAGGAGACGTGCAACAAGAAAACAATCATGAAGCAAATGTGACAGGTGATGTGTTGCAAGATTCTTTGATTCTTTCATTAGAAAATATTATTGATGCCTAGGTGGTAGATTGAGGGGCCTCATTCTAGGCCACACCTGATAGGAAACATTTTCATGATTATGTTCAAGGAGATTTTGGACAGGTTCGATTGGGTGATGATAAATATCATAAAATAATTAGAATGGGTACAATTTTCATAAAACAACATAATGGAAATCAATGGCTGTTGAAGGAGGTAAGGCATGTTCCAGATCTGAAGAAAAATCTAATTTCAATAGGGTAGTTGGGAGGTGAAGGTTGTGTAACAACTTTTACAGATAAAACCTGGAAGGCCACTAAAGGAGCACTGTTAATAGAAAAATGAGAAAATGTTGTTACATTGTATTTATGCAATGGTATTTCTAATTTTGTTAATGATTTAACCTCTACAAGAGAAGATATAGCATTTTGGCATCATAGGCTTGGGCACATGAGTGACAAGGGGATGTAGATTCTTCACTCAAGAAATTTGTTGCCAAGTTTGAAGCATGTTGATTTGGAATTCTGTGAGAATTGTGTTTATGGAAAATAGAAGAGAGTCAGATTCCTCAAAGTTGGGAAATAAAAGAAGAGCGAAGAATTAGATCTTATGCATACAAATTTATGGGGAACTTCTCAGGTATCATCTCCCGGTAGCTCTCATTGTTATGTTACTTTTATTGATGATGCAACTAGAAAAACCTGGATTTATGGTATTCAAAATAAATCTGATGTATTTGATACTTTCAATAAATGGAAAGATTTAGTTGAAAATGAGACAGGAAAAAGGCTGAAGTGTCTCAGATCAAATTATTCAAGTGAATACTGTAGCAAAGAGTTTGATAGGTATTGTTCAGAGAATGGAATTCACAAAGAGAAGAAAGTTCCAGGAACACCACAAGAAAATGGTGTGTCAGAAAGGATGAATAAGACAATCATGTAGCATGCAGGATTGCATTTACAATTTTGGGCAGATGTTGTAGATACTGTTGTTTATCTAAAAAACAGAGGGCCTTCAAGCTACTTGGTGGTATTCCAGAGGAGACATGGACAGGTAAAAAGGTAAACTACTCATTTTTAAAGACTTTTGGTTGTGAAGCCTTTGTCCACATTAATAAAGAAAATAGAACAAATCTTGAGGCAAAATCAAATAAATGTACCTTTATTGGATATGGTGTTAAAGATTTTTGTTATCGCTTTTATGATTATGAAAAACACAAAATCATTAGGAGTAGAGATTTCATATTCAATGAAAAGGTTTTGTACAAGGATCAGATGCAAGAAAAGAAACAGGAAAAAGAACATACACAATGCTTGATGAGATCACAAAAAAATTGAAGGTGCCTGAAAATCATAATGATCAACATCCATAACAACAACAAAAAGCACCTCAAACACCTGAAAGTGGCGTTAGAAGATATATCAGGATAAGTAGACCTCCTGAACGATACTCTCCTTCATTATATTATGTATTGTTGACTGATTTTGGTGAACTAGAATGTTATGAAGAAGAAGTGCAGGTAGAAACTAGGAAGAAGTGGGAGCACGCCATGAAAGAAAAGGCGAACTCCTTAGCACATAACCAGAATTGGGACTTAGTCATGTTTCCTGCAGGTAAAACAACACTGCAAAATAAATGGATTTACAAGTTGAAGGAAGAAGATGAAGGTAGAAAAAGGTATAAAGCCAGACTTGTGGTGAAGGGGTTTGCACATAAAAAGGGTATAGACTTTGATGATATATTTTATCTTGTCGTCAAAATGACTTCAATCAGAACTATTTTAAGTCTAGTAGTAGCTGAATATTTGCATCTTGAGAAGTTAGATGTAAAGACAACTTTTCTCCATGGGGATTTGGAGGAAGAGATATATATGCAGTAGCCACAAGGATATGAGGTCAAAGGGAAGGAGAAACTACTGTGCAGGTTGAAAAAGAGCTTATATGGCTTAAAATAGACTCCAGGGCAATGGTATCTAAAATTTGACAGGTTTATGTCTAAACAAGGTTATACTAGATGTGACTCTGATCATTGTTTTTATGTCAAAAGGCAAAATGATGGCTGCTATATTATATTGTTATTGTATGTAGATGACATGCTTGTTGCAGGTTCTAACATGCAGGAAATAAATATACTCAGAAGAAAATTGGCAAACTCATTGGCAATGAAGGATTTGGGTGCTACAAAACAAATCTTGGTATGATAATAAATAGAGATAGGAAGAATCGAAAATTAACATTGTCTCTGAGTGAGTACATAGAAAAGGTATTAAAAAGATTTAATATGTAGAATGAAAAACTAGATAGTATACCTTTGGCTAGCCATTTCAAACTAAGTAAGGAGGTGTGTCCGAAGACTCATGAAGAAATGGATTATATGTCTCAAGTTCCATATGTATTAGCAGTTGGAAGCTTAATGTATGCAATGGTCTGTAGAAGCCCTGATATTGCACATGCAATGGGTGTTGTAAGCAGTGACATGAACAATCTAGGAAAAGAACATTAGATGGTGGTCAAGTGAATTCTTAGATATTTGAGAGGTACCACAAATCTAGCATTATGCTTTGGTGGTTCAAACATTGCTCTATAGGGATATTTTGATGCAGATAAGGCGGGTGATAGAGATAAAAGGAGGAGCACCACAGGGTATGTGTTTACTGTAGGTGGAACAACTGCCAGTTGGGTTTCAAAACTGCAAAGTGTTATTGCACTCTTAATGATGGAAGCAGAGTATGTTGTTGTTATAGAGGCTAGTAAAGAAATGATTTGGTTACAAAGGTTTCTCGATGAATTGGATAAGAAGCAGGAGTTGGGCAAGTTATACAGTGATAGCCAGAGTGCCATACATCTTGCAAAGAACTCTTCATTTCATTCCAAACATATATAGCTCAAGTACCATTTCATACTATTAGTGTTGGAAGATGGGTAGTTGAAGCTTGAAGAGATACACACTAGCTAGAATCCTACAGATATGTTTACAAAAGTTGTAACTAGGGAGAAACTGGGATTCTGCTTGGTTTCAATTGGTCTTCAAGTGTGATGATGAAGATGATAAATAACCGAGTCCAAAGTGGAGTCAATGTCTAGAAAATGAAGCAGTGGTGGAGTTTCTATAATCACTCTCCAAGTGGGATATTTTTGGGTATGGAGCTTGATTATCTTCTTTATTCAGAGGTATCGCTGCATTGAACCCCATTTCTTAAGGTGGCGGAAATGCAACCCATTTATATGCACCTCTAGGAGGGTCCGAGGGGGGGGGGTTGGGCGATGGCGATTATTTAGAGCCCCCCCTAGCGGGGGATCAGGGGCAGCACCCCTAAAGCGAAAAAAAGATGTAAAATTTCCTTGTAAAATGTTGTAATTTTGTAGTCTATATGGGTCATTAATTAGGTGGAAATCTAATGGTAGAAGTTATGTTTAAGTTAGGTTTTTTTTACCTAGAAGGCAACCCCTCGCTATATATGAGGGAATTGTATTGCGTCTATGTAGATGGGTATTCGGAGTGAGAAAGAGAGAGGACATTGTGTGAGAGAGAAGAGGGAATTACATCGGATCTATTGGAGGTTGTATCTCTTCGTTTTGATAGATAATATAAAAGGAAGGACTGAGTATTTCTCCATGGATGTAGACTAATTTGGGTGAACCACGTATATTTTTGTCTCTCTTGTTTTATGTGTTTTCTGTGTTTATATTTCTGCAATATTTTATATGTTCCATTGCTCTGTAATATATAATTTTCTAACAAATCCAAATCCAAATCCAACAAAGATAGTTGATGATGCAGAGAAAATTCTTAAAGGAATTGGTAGCTCATAAACATCAGGTACTCCACAACTTTTTAGATCGTAATCTTTACCCCCTCGAGGTGTTACATGTTTGAAAGACATAAAATTTGATGAAAAGTTTGAGAAAACACTTTTTAGGTCTAAATTAGAAAATGAATTAACAGCAATTGTCCTAGATCTAAAAATATTAGGGGTAGATACCACAACTATTGTTTCCAAAGAAGATAAGGAAAGGTTTTGTGAAACTGTCACATTAGAATTATTATTAGAACAAGAGTCTTTAGAAAAACTAAAAGAGCTTGATCCTTTTGAATTCTTGTTGAAAATAAGAGCTAGTATCCCTTTACTTGAGTGGAGTTATTTTATTTCTTAGCTGAAGATCCTCGTAACTCATTTTCTTACAATCACATCTGCTTTTACTACCACTCATACTAGTTTGATAACTACCCTACAAGTTGTAATTTCTACTAGTACATCTACTGTTGTTACTTCTACAATGGCAAGAGTTCCTCCTCCTCCACCTCCTGTAGGCCCTGCTAGATATGCTCCTCTTGTCTTACCTGCTCAACTTCATGACCCACCACAAGGATATTCCCCTAGAATAAAAACTTTGGAGGTGAGGAGGGAATTACTGTAGAACAACATGTTGACCAATTTAATGATTTCATAGAGTTGGAGGAAGTAGATGAGAAAGATGTTAAGATGATATTGTTTGTACAAAGTTTCATTGGTGAAGTCAGAAAATGGTTTAAAGCCTTAAGCCTAAGAAGTATACAGGATTGGGATCAATTAGAAGACACTTTTGTAAGGAAATGGGGGAGTAAGGTGAATCTTGTTCAAGCATTGACTGAATATACTAATTTGAAGAAATAAAGTAATGAATCAGTTCAAGACTTTACAAAAAGGTTTAAAAAAGTGTATAATTCCATTCCTTCTCATATTAAACCTCCCCCAAGGGCTGCTCAGTTGCATTATGCTAAAGATTTTGATTATGAGTTTTCCATTTTGCTAAGAGAGAGAGAATTTGCCACTTTGGCTAACATGCAAAATGATGCCGTTAAGGTGGAGGTTAACATGGCTGAAGAAAAAAGGACAAAGATTGGGAAAGCAAGAGTAAACGAGGAAGATCAACCTTCTTCATCTTCAGATGTAAAATTTGATAGCATGATGAAAACCATGGAAAAAATTATGGATAGATTAACACTTGGAAATAATCCTCTTGTTCAAAACCAGAATCGCAGATAAGAAACCCTAATTTTAGGTGAGTTTAGATTCAATAGAGAACAAAGAAGCCAACGTGATCACCAAGTTAGGCCTCCTTTTCATCAAAATCTAGTTGATGAAGAAGAGATGCAGCCATAAAATCAAGAAGACATCATATATTGTTTAGATGAGGATAAGACAGGGATGTTTTTAACAAAAGAAGAGCATGATGAATCTAGTAATGAAACGTGTATTGGTGAAATTGAAAAACAATCATATTACCTGAAAGGATATCAACATGCTATTTTTGAGATGAAAAAACAATATAACATGAGGAATAAGAATGTCCCTATAGTTGCTAATAAGAATCAGCTTAAGAAAGGAGATGGTCCAAAAGTGGCTGAACAAAAGAAGAATGTTTCTGGGAAAGAAATTGAAAAAAATCAAAAGAAGGATGTTCTTGGGAAAGAAATTGAAAAAACTCAATCATTTTTTAGCCTTGAAAATTAGATTTCAAGGATAAAAATTGTTGTCCCTTTTGGAGAAATATTGAGAGTTACAGAATAGGAGAATCAAATTGTGAAAAGGCTTAACACTCAAGCTGGACCCTCTGATAGTCTAAATATGCAAGAAGATCACCCTACCATTTTCTTAGGGCCAAGAGTCGAAAATGAACAAAATGAAGAAGTACCACCATTCTATGTGAGTTCAAATATTCATGACATGATATTACACAATGCTATGTTAGATTCAAGGGCATCTCAAAATTTAATCCCAAAGGTCATCATGGAAATATTGGCTTGGACATTACCAGACCTTACAAATATTTATTCTCATTTGATTCTAAGAGGGTTCAATTTATAGGATTAATCAAAGATGTGGTGGTTGGTTTAACTCAAGTCCTCGCTAAAATTGTACTGATGGACATAATTGTAGTAATATTCCACCAAAGTTTGGTACGCTGTTGTATAGATCATGGGCTACTAAAATCAAGGGAACCATGCAAATGGACATGTCTTATGCCACTATCCCTGTTTTTGTTGAGAAGAGAAGATTATGTCAAGAATCTAGAATGCCATATATGGTTAGTAGCAAAGACAAACCTAAAAATTTCCCAGTTTATGCAGTGGAAACAGAGTTAGGATCCTCTATTCTTTTCAATGGAATCACCGATGAAACAAAAAATCAGCAAACAAAAAATCAGCAAGTTGAAGAAATTGACAGAGATGTTTGGTGGCACATGAGCTTTGATGGTTCTGCTAGAAGAGATGGAGTTGGTGTTGGCATTTGGATAATCAGCCCAAGAGATGAACATGGTAGAATATGAAGCTTTGGTTTTGGTTTTAGAAGCTTTAAAAAACTTAGGTGCTAAAAATATTTCATTTTTTTGTGATTCTGAGTTAGTCATCAAACATGTAAATGGAACCTATAAAACCAAAGATGTTAGAATGAGAGCAAACAAAAATTTAATTCTTGAGTTACCGGAAAATTTTAAAGAACACAATTTCACAATCAGACCTAGATAACATAACAATATTGTAGATTCCTTGGTTGTTTTATCCAACCAATTTTACAATTCAAACTCATTCTAGTAAGAAATATGAGATTGAAATTAGACATAGGTCAACCATTCTTGATAACATTAAAAAATGGTAGGTATTTGAAAATGATCAACAATTCAAAAAATTTCTAGAATTGAAAGAAGAGTTTGAAACTACTCATGCTGACCATCAGAATATGTTTGTTGAAACCAAAGCTAGTACAGAAGTCATTCAGCTGAAAAACAACTGTATTCCTAAGGGGTTGATTCCTCTTGAAACATTTTTTGACCAGAATGATGTAGCCAAGAATTCTAAGATAAAATATGACAATGAAGGTCAAAAACTGTAATCTTGGTACTGCACATAATCATAAGTGTGTCAAGTTGTCCAAATACCTTTCTTTTGAGGTAAAACAGAAATACGTTGATTTTATGAAAATATACATAGATTTCTTTGCATGGAGTTATGAAGATTTGAAAATTTATGATCATAGTATCATACAACATAAAATACCAATAAAGGAAAATGAAAAGCCTTTTAAACAAAAGTCGAGGAGGATTAATCCACTACTTCTGCCAAAGATTGAAAAGGAGATTAAAAAGTTGTTTGAATCAAAGATCATAGTTCCATTGAGTTTTTCCAGTTGGTTGGCTAATTTGGTCCCTGTAAGGAAGAAAAATGGAGAGATTAGGATATGTATTGATTTCAGAAACTTGAATAAAGCCTCACCAAAGGATAATTATCCTCTTCCCAAGATGGACCACATACTCCAGAACATTGTAGGATAAAAAAGGATGTCAATGCTAGATGGTTTCTCAGGCTATAATTAGATATTGGTACATCCTAATGACCAAGAGAAGTCAACTTTTATCATGTCTTGGGGAACATTTATGTATGCTAAGATGCCTTTTGGACTCATGAATGCATGAGAAAATTTTCATAGGGCCATGGATATTGCATTTGCAGAAGAAAAGGACAAATCTGTTATGCTTCTTAACCTGCAAAGCAATACCGAATAGAGAATATGCGAGAAAAATACCCAGAACACAGAATATGCGAAGGAAATATACCCAGAACACAGAATAGCAATGATTTTATTACTCAGAGAGAAATGTTCACAGGCCTCTTCGAGGGGGCAACCTCCAATAGAGCAGAGCTCGATTACAAAACAAGACACGATACTCCTCGCAGGGAGTCTCTATCCTTTATATATGACTCATACATGCAATACCACGGGTCAATACCGTGGGTTTTATTAATACCATCTATCTAATACTACCGCCCATTTACCCTTTATTTAATACTACCGCCCATTTGCAACTAACTGTGGTCCCTTCATTAATTGCGGGTTAACCACTTACAAATATTAATATGGGCTTTATTGACTCTTGACTATGACGTGATCCCATGACATGAATAAGGGGGTTAGGTGGGACCCTAACATGCCCTCCCCCTTAAGACTAGCCTTGTCCTCAAGGCTGAAGCTGCGGAAGCTGCTGAAGAATAGTGGTTGGTTCCCAAGTTGCATCTTCCGGAGAGGTGTCTTTCCAATTGACGAGGACCTCTTTAATCATGCGGCTGCGCAGGTGCTTGTCTCGTGTGTCTAGAACCTGTTCCGGTTGAAGCCAGATTGACCCTTCCTCGTCCAATTCCGGTAGACTGGTTTGAACTCAGCAATTGTTCCCAATCACTTTCTTGAGGCACGATACATGGAAAACTGGGTGGATTTTTGCTGTAGGTGGCAAAGCCAACTTGTAAGCCACTTCTCCAATGCGCTGAAGTACTTGGTATGGTCCATAGAATTTTGGAGAGAGCTTTTGACAACCCTTGTCTTTGAGTGATGTTTGCTTATAGGGTTGCAGCCTCAAAAAGACCTGATCCCCTTCTTGAAATTGGCGCTCTGAGCGATGTTGGTCAGCCTGTTGCTTCATACGGTTCTGAGCTTGATGAAGATTCTCGCGCAGGTGGGCGAGCATGGTTGCGCAATGTTGTAGGAGTTGATCCACAGCTTGTACTTTGGAGCACCCCGTGAGATAAGAAGTAGGGAAAGGCGGAAATTGACCATAGACTGCTTCATAGGGAGTCATTTTGGTGGTGGCATGATAGTTGGTGTTATACCACCATTCCGCCAGAGGTAACCACTGTACCCAAAGGTGTTTCTTTTATGAAGTGAAACACCTAAGGTAGGTTTCTAGACATTTGTTGACGGCTTCGGTTTGACCATCTGTTTGCGGATGATATGAAGTACTGAGTTTGAGTTGAGTGCCTTGTATTCTGAAGAGCTCCTGCCAAAAATTACTGGTGAAGATTGGGTCGCGGTCGGACACAATAGAAGTGGGCAGGCCATGCAATTTGAAGATATGATCCATGAAAGTTTGGGCAACCAAGGTTGGTGTAAATGGTTGGGGTAGGGCGCAGAAATGAGCATACTTCGACAGTTGGTCCACAACCACCATGATGACTGACTTGTTCCCAGAATTTGGAAGACCTGTAATGAAATCCATGGAGACCTCCATCCCAAATTGACGCCGGAGTGGGCAATGGTTGTAATGTGCCTGGTGTGTTGACTGTTTCCCCTTTGTGGCGTTGACAGACGTCACATTCTGCTACGAAAGTAAGGATGTCCTGTTTCATACCGGTCCAAAAGAATGATCTTCTGGTGCGCGCATACGTCTTCTGAAAGCCCGAATGTCCTGCAATGGGCGATGAGTGCACTTCTGCCAAAATGCTACTTTTGAGGGTGGATGTTGGTGAGAATACGACTCTGTCCTTGTAGCGAAGAATATCATTCTGCCACGAGTAGCCCTTGCTGGAATTAGGATCCACCTGCAATTGAGAAATAAGTTGGGAGAGCCCTGGATGTGAAGACCATTCCCTGCGAGCTACTTCAATCCAGTCTGGAATTGGGAGGGAAATTGCGAGTAGTGTACTTTCCTCCTCAAATTGGCGCGACAATGCATCTGCGACCCGGTTGTCTTTCCCTTTCTTGTAGATGATCTCATAATCATATCCCAGCATTTTGGCGAGCCACTTGTTTTGTTGTGGGAAAGATAGGCGCTGCTCCAGAAAATATTTAAGACTGTGATGATCTGTGCGGATTTGGAAACGTCACCCCAACAAGTAAGGTCGCCAGGTCTCTACTGCATGTAAGATGGCCATCATTTCTTTCTCGTAGGTGGATTGGCCCAGATTCTTCCCACTTAATTGTTGGCTGGTGAAGGCCAATGGTCGACCTTCCTGCATTAAAACCGCTCCAAAAACTGTGCCTGATGCATCACATTCAATGACAAATGATTTGGTGAAGTCCGGTAGGGCTAAGACTGGGGTGGTACACATGGCGTTTTTGAGCGCGGTAAAGGCCTGTTGTGCTTCCTCGGCCCAGAAGAAGGAATTTTTCTTGAGGAGTTGAGTGAGTGGTTTCGCTATGCGACCATAGTTGGGGACAAATTTTCGATAATAGCCTGTGAGACCCAAAAATCCTCTCAAGCTCTTCAAGGTCTTCGGTTGAGGCCAGTCTTGCACTGCCTGGATCTTTTTGGGGTCCACCTTGACACCTTCCCGTCCCACAATGTGGCCCAAATACTCAACTTCTTTCATTCCAAACTCACATTTAGACATCTTGACAAATAATTTATGCTTGTGGAGTAGTTGCAATAGTAGATCTACATGCTGAAGATGTGCCGCCCAGGTGCCACTATAGATGAGAATGTCATCGAAGAAGACCAGGACAAATTTTCTGAGATATGGTTTGAGGATGTGATTCATAAGACTCTGGAAAGTAGAAGGGGCATTGCAGAGACCAAATGGCATGACCATGAACTCATAATGGCCTTCATGAGTTCAGAAAGCCGTCTTGGGAATGTCGACTTCCTTCATGCGGATTTGGTGATAGCCGGAGCGAAGATCCAACTTGGTGAAGAATTGAGCCCCATTGAGTTCGTCTAGCAAATCGTCAACCACCGGAATGGGGAATTTATCTTTGACTGTTAACTTGTTGAGGGCCCTGAAGTCGGGACACATCCGCCACTCCCCATCTTTCTTGAGGACCATGACCACTGGGGATGAATAAGGACTAATGCTGGGACGAATGACACCTGCTTCCAACAATTCCTTGATGATTTTTTCTATTTCATTCTTTTGAGTGAACGGATATCTGTATGGCTGCACATTTGGGGGTTGAGCCCCTGGAACCAAGGTGATGCTATGATCATGTTCCCCTCGCGAGGGTGGGAGCTCATGCGGCTTTTCAAAGACCGTTCGATGGGTATTTAAAAGCTGCTGCATCTCAGGATGAATTGGCAGAGGTCTGGTTTCAACTACCTGGATTGCATTAAATTGTGCTACTACTCCATGATAGCCCTTTTTTAACATTTTTTCCATCCGATGCGAGCTGTTGACAGAGGGTGCTCCCGCCTGGAGGCCACGGAGGGTATTTGTGGAGTTGTTCTGCTTAAAACTCATATATAACTCCTGGAAATCCATTGTGATTGGCCCAAGGGTGCGGAGCCATTCACACCTAGGACAATGTCGCATCCCCCCATGTGTATGGAAAACATGTGAGTTTTCAACTGATAATCCCCCATTGAAGTTTGACATTTTCACAACGGCCTTCACATTTCATTGTGCCCCCATCTGCAATTTGGACCTGGAAGTTAGAGACTGCCCGTAAAAAACAATGTGCTGCTTCTGCGATTTTTTGATGGATGAAATTATGGGTACTTCCACTATCAATCAAGACTATTACTGGGCGATGTTTAAGAAAACCCTGATTTTGAGAGTTTGAGGGGAAGAGATTCCTGCCAACGCATTGAGCGAAATCACTGGGTCGTCAGATACAATCTTTTGGTGCTTCTCTAAATTGCTCCTGTTTCCTCAAGAGGTGGGATCTTCTCAGTGGAGCTGTAAAGTCAGTGGCATCAATTTGAAAAAACTTGGGCTCCTTACATTTATGGCCAGGGGAATATTTTTCATCACAGTAGTAACATAGTCCTTGCTTCCTTCTCTTAGCCATTTCCTGAGGTGATACCTTTTGGACCTTAAGTGTTTGAGTCGTGGTATGAGCTTGTGGGGACGGCCTTTAGTGGGGAAATTGTTGCGGCTGTATTGGGCTGTTATGGCACGTTCCACCTTACGGGCTACCTGGCAAGCTTCCGTCCATGTGGGCAGGTGATGGAGTAGAACTTGAGCTTTGATGGCTTCTTTAAGACCACTGATAAAACATTCCGTGTAGAACTCATCGGAGAGATGGTGAGTGCGGAAGGCTAAGGCTTCAAAGGCGATGATATATTCATCCACTGTACCCGTCTGTCGGAGCTT
>APFE031110946.1:125778-136536 GCA_000404065.3 Pinus taeda
GACTTCTTGTTGGACCCTGGAAGGAGCTTGTACAGCGTCAAGGCAAAGGTTGTAAGGTTATTTTCTTTTGAATTAATACAATCAAGCTCACTTTTCTCAACAAGTATCTTATGCTATTTGTTTCATGGACTCCTTGACTTTCACGTTAAATATGTTTTATAATATTGGATATTCAGGTGCTATTTAATTGTTTGCCTTGTTTGTGCTTGCAGGTTTGCGACGAAGGAACTTATTTGGATCAAAGAAGCGAAGGCATCTCCGAACTTGCGTTGGACATGAGGTAGGCCCTTAAACACATTTGTTTACCACTATTTATAAAGTGCATTTAGAGAAAGATAGTGTCTGGTTGGTTTGTTTGTCATTAGGTCTTCATTAGATTCTGGGAAGGTCTGTCTTGTCCACAAGATCGACTGATTCCGCGTGACAAAATGGCGACTCCGCTGGGGACTTGATTGTTTTCCCTGTTTTACTTTGACTTGAGAAACTGGTTTTTTGGTTTCTGTTTTTGGCTTGTTGTGTGTGGCTTTGGGTAGACTTAGTTGATTTAGCTTTGTTTTTTTTCTTTTTCATTACTTTAGTTGAAATCCGCAGCCTGCACTTATATCACAGTGCGTACCTCTACGCACTGTGTCTTTGTGCACAGAGCGTACCCACACCTGGGTGAGCTCTGCACCTGCGTACCCTGCTAAATTTTTGAAAATTTTGATTTTTACTATTTCAGTTAGTTTTATTTTGTTTTTCTAATGGTTATCCTCTGTCCATACCTGCATGTGACTGGTTGAAATCTTTCCTTGGTTTGTTTCAATAGCATTAGGGTTTTAGGTGAAATTCCTAGAAGTTTTGCTTGTTGGGTTTGTTTTTCGATTTGGTTGTGTAGTGACTCTGAGCTTAGAGGCTGTAGAGACTTCACATCACCTTAGTGTCTACCAGTCTTCTTGAATCGATTTTTTATAGTCCACCTAGTAGTACTGATTGGTACCATTCACTGACCAATCTTTTAGAAAATCCAGGACTCATTTTTACACCACCTCGCATTTTTTATCACCCTTCACCTAGAGGTCAATATCTTGCATTGAACATGTCTAGTCCGTCATCCATGTATTCCCAATCTCCGGAAGCCTATTTATACGGCAGTCCTTCTGTTCCTGCTGGGTATCAGTCCGTTTCTGGTACTTTTTCAGGAGCATCTCCTCGTCCTATCGAACAAAAATTGTTAACTAGAAGTAGTGGTCCTAAACAGTTGAGTGCAGAAGAAATTCTGATGATGTCAGGTCAACCTCAAGGCAGTCAGTTACCGCCTGGGGGGAAACCTCAAGGTACTCAATATGCACCTGGGGGCAACCTCAGGGTACTTAGTATACTCCTGGAGGGCAGTCTCAAGGTACTCAATTTGCGCCTGGAGGCCAACCTCAAGGACAGTACATACCTACGGGACAGTACATTCCTCAAGGTCAACCCCAGAATCAGTATGTACCCCAAGGTCAACCGCAATATCAGTATGTACCCCAAGGTCAACCTCAATATCAGTATGCACCCCAAAATCAATATCAGTACATACCTCAAGGTCAACCCTAGTATCAATACGTGCCTTAGGGTTATCAACCCCAATGTCAGTACCCACCTCAAAGTTACCAACCGCCTTCTGGTCAGCCGTATTATCAATCTTATCCTCAGCTCGGTTATGCTCCTCAGTATCCTCAAGGTCAATACCCCGGAACGAATTTGGTGTGGGATCCATCTCAAAATCAGCAAGTCTTGCAATCGAATGTCCAGTCATCATCCCAACCTGGGCAGGTCGCTGGTCCATCTCAGCAACCCGTCCAGTCTACGGCTCAAACTTCTGCACCTTCTGTAGTTTCTCAGGCTGGGCCTAGTACACCTCGTACTCCGCCTCAAACGTCTACTACAACTACTGCAACATCTTCTCCATCTACCCCACCTTCTTCTGGAGTATCAACAACTCCGATTTCTACTGTTCCTGTATCTTCTCCTCAGACCTCTTTACCTTAGTCTAGATCTATGGTCCAGACTTCGGTCCACATGCCTGTAGGAAGGACGGTTGTTACTTCTCAACCTCAATTTGTTCAACCTCCATACCAGGGACAATACCAACCTCAATATGGTCCTGCTGCGCAGCAACCAACCTATCAGTATCAATCGTACCCTGGGTATACATATCAACAACCTTTGCAACCCCAGTATTGTCCAGTTAATCCTGGTTTTCTAGGAGGTCAAAATATCCCGAATACGATTCCCATTCCAAGTTATCCTGGATATCCTCCTCCTGGGGCTGGTTTGCAGACCCCAAGTTTCAGAGACCCTAATCATCAGTTACCATTCATTGCAACTTTGGATTTACCTGACTTGACGCGCCTTACGAACGATCCAATCAATTATCTTCCGTATTGGCCGCCAATGCCGCATAAGTTGCCTAGTGACATTCCAAAGCTCGAAGGTAAACCTGGAGAGGATCCATCTAATCATGTGATGACTTATCACCTCTGGTGTGCATCCAACTCCATTTCTGATGATTCTATTTGTTTACATTTGTTTCAACGCACTCTAGTTGGTCTTGCGGCCAAATGGTATATCGAATTACCGCGAGCCACTTTTTATGATTTTAGTCAGTTAGCTACCTCATTTTTAACTCATTTTCAGTTGCCAGTCACATATGACAATGGCACGGAGCTATTAACTTCATTAAAACAGTCGACGTCCACTCACATCTCCGATCATATTCGTGAATGGAGACGTCGACGGTGTTAGTGAAGGTTTATATCCCAGATCAAATCTTAGCTGAGTGGTTTGTAAAATCCTTGTTTCCTAAGATCACTGAAGATGTAGCTAAAGCCAGAGTAGTTACTGAAGAGCAAGTCATTTCTCAGGCCCAGTACCTTGACTTAGTTTACACTCAGTCGGGTACGTTACATGAGAAGATCCCCAACCTTCCTAGTCAAAATCAAATTGCTACTGCTCCTTCGGGGTCTCATGCCGCTGATGGTATGATTGGCACGGTGAATACTAAAAGTAAGAAGAAATCTTCTAAGAATTCTTCTCCGATAATAACTTTGCCAGATTCCCCGACAAGAGAATCTTCCCTGCAACTTTCCGCCGATATTCACATTGTAGAATCTTCTACAGCCAAACCTAAAAACGGTGGTAAGAAGAAGGGGAAGAAGAAGAAGTATAAAGAGAAAAATCCAAAGGAGAAACTTGAAAAAGCGGAGCCCTCTGAAGAAAAGCGCAAACCTCGTTATCTGTGTCTCATTTGCGATGAAGACCATTATACAAGAGACTGCCCTCATCGGGCAGAGGTTGCAAAAATCGTTAAAGGTTCCCAAACTCTTGTTGTCTTGAAGGATCCTTTTCCTGCTCAAGATAGTAAGATGATCGGTTCATCCTCTAGTGCCAACGAAGAACCCATCTTGATAATGTCTCATGTAAGGATTGCGACTTGATCACAAGATTATGGTAGTAAAAGTCCTGTTGATGGAAAAGAAGCAGAATCTTCTCAATCCAATCCATCAACCTCAGCTCCCGGTTCCGATCCGCTACAGATCGAGAAGCCTAACCCGGACTTAGTAATCAAACCACCCACTAAGGGTGTACTTCGAAGATCTGCTTTCAATCCACATGCGAGAGCAGCTCAGAATTACAACATTGTTGAGGATTTAGCTGTTTCACCCTCAGCAATGTTGGCTTTGGAAGTGCTGCAATCATGTCCGGCACAACGCAAATTACTTATGTCGGCTATAGGAGCTGTTGACAGTTAGGACCCGAACCTAATAATCTCTGATCTAGAAAATATTGCACCGCGTCTCCCCCATCAAATGGCTATCCAGATTCCAATGATAGTCAAAAAAAGACCTGTTCATAGGACTGTGATTGACGAGGGAGCTTCCACATGCATTATGTCGATACAGTGTTGGAGATCGCTTGGTTCTCCTTCACTCAACAAATCCCCGACAATTCTTAAGGCCTTTGATGGCCGTGGGTTTCATCCATTTGGCATTTTACAGGATCTACCTCTAGGGGTTGAAGGCAAAACCGTTAATCTAGATGTGGAGGTGGTTGATGCCCCTCTAGATTACAACCTTCTCTTGGGTCACAGTTGGTCTTACGCTATGACAACTATTGTCTCATCAGTCTTTCGGCTCATCAAGTTCCCTCATAATGGAAAGATCGTCACTATAGACCAGTTGTCATACTTTTCATCTGACCCGGCCTCTGCTGAGAGTATTCAACACGTTGGCAAAGCGACGATCCCTTATAGGGATGTTGGTGTAGGGTTAGTTAAAGATTCTGGTTTACTGGGCACTTTTCCTTTCCCTTCTATCAATGCATCGTCTTCTACTGCGACAATTCATATGATTTCATCAGGAACTATCGTTAATGATGATCCTTAGATCATTCCTTCTGAAACTGAGTTAGACTCATTTCGTACTCTTATGCCTTTGAGTCCATATGAATTTGCATACCATACTGTGGAGTCATTTTCTGACCCAATATCAACCAAAATTGACTTAATGAACGAAGTCCATGAAGACTCATTTTCAACATCAACCTCGGAACTAGAAACGTTTTCTGAACTTGTTCAATCAGATGAGCAAATTTGCGAAATCCTATGTGTTGATCAGTTACCATGGGAAGATCTACATCACAGATCTTCGTTCTTACCCGAGAGCGATCGTTTTGAAAACGATTTTTCATCAATTTCACAACTGACTATGTTAAGGACGCTCAAAATCCAATGCAACATCCTGAATCTGAGTTAAATTTGGGAAATATTTCTAAAACCATTCCCCTTGACATTTCAGTTAAACCTGGAATAATTGAAAACGTTCATATAGGTGCCTCTTGTACAGACGATGAAATCCAAACATACAAGGCCCTATTTCCTGGTCCTATGAGGAAATGCCAGGAATCGATCCAACAATCGTAATTCATGAAATTAAAACCTACCCAGACGCTAAACCCGTTCGGCAACGTTTGTGTCAAATTCACCCTCGAAAAGCTGCTGCGATTAAAGCAGAAGTTGAAAAACTGTTGAAAGAAGGGTTCATTTATCTGATCCCGTTAACATATTGGGTATCGAATATTGTTCCCGTGAATAAAAAGCAAGGGACAATAAGAATCTGTATCGACTATAGGGATATTAATCAAGCATGTCCAAAGCACAATTACCCTACACCCTATATCGATCAAATTATTGACGATTGTGCCGACAGTGAAATTTTCTCCTTTATGGATGGCTTTTCAGGCTACAATCAAATCAATATTCTCCTTGCCAATCAACCAAAAATGACATTCATTTGTCCATGGGGAACATTTTGTTATTGCAAATTACCTTTTGGCCTTAAGAACGCCGACGCAACTTTTCAAAGGGCTATGTCTTACGTGTTTCATGATATAAAACACATTGTGCAACCTTATCTCGATGATTTGCCGCTCATTCTTTACATAGAGCTGATCACCTTGTCCATTTACGAGCAATTTTCATGAGGTGTAGGCATTATTGGATTCGGTTGAATCCCCACAAGTGTGTGTTTTGCATCGAAACATGTCGATTACTGGGATTTGTGGTTTCAAAAGCCGGCATTCGTGTCGATCCTTTGAAGGTCGAAGCTATCATCAAATTTCCGCCTCCTTCGAGTCTTCGCCAACTCCAGAGTTTGCAAGGGAAAGCAAACTTTTTACGTCGATTTATCCCTAACTACGTTGAGATTACAAAGGGTTTTACCTGATTGTTGAAACAAAGTGCTTCATTCTTTTGGAATGAGATAGCTCAGAAATCTTTTGATGCGTTAAAACATGCGTTGACCCATGCACCGCTGTTGCATCCTCCCAACTACAATCAGGATTACTACTTGTATCTCGCCGCTTCCTATTCCACCATTGGGATGGTATTAGTTCAGGAAGATGAATTTAGTACAGAACATGTGATATATTACCTTAGTCTCATGTTGAATCCCACTAAGTTAAAATATTCACATGTGGAGAAGTTGACATTGGGAGCTGTTCAAGCTATCCAAAGATTTCGTCATTACATTTTACTACGCAAAACTACGGTCATTTCAGATTGCAACCCCATGATCTATATTTTGACCAAACAATTGCTGGGGGGCAAGTACTCCAAATGGATTATCATCTTGCAGGAGTTTGATTTGGAATTTGAAAAATCCAAGTCGAAGAAATCTCTAGTTTTCGCGGAACTTATGTGTGACTTTCCCCGTGTTGATTCCAAAACTGTGGCGGAGGAGCCCATCGCGGACGAATCCTTGTTTTTGATCAGCACTTTAGATCCGTGGTATGGAGATATCATCACATATCTCCAAACCCAAACCTTTCAGCCCGATCTTTCATGATCCGACCGTCGAAAAATCCGATTCCAATCCCAGCAATACAAAATTATTGGAGATACTCTTTATTGCCTGGGGGCAGACTCTATTTTTCGACGTTGTCTCACTCATGAGGAAGCCGAGAGGGTCTTAAATGACTGCCACTCTGGAGCATGTGGCGGTCATATGTCTGGGTATGCCACTGCCCAAAAGATATTGCGCGCTGGTTATTTCTGGCCGTCTTTGTTTAAAGATTGTATTACTGCAGCCCGAAAATGCCACAATTGTCAAATTTTTGATCGAAAGATGTGCGCTCCACCTACTCCTATTCACCCTATAATTGCCGTTGGTCCTTTTTCCAAATGGGTTATCGATTATATTACATGTAACCCTCACTCGGCCGAGGGGCATGCGTACATTATTCCGCGGTAGATTATTTTACTAAGTGGGCCGAGGCGATGCCTACATTTGAGGCAGACAACAAAACAACTGCAACTTTCGTATTCAATCATATAATTGCTAGGTTTGGTGTTCCACAAGCGATTATCATTGACCATGGGCATCATTTTTTAAACGTTATGATGACAGAACTTACAAACCAGCTTGGCTTGCGTCATGACAGTTCAACTCCTTATTATCCACAAGCTAATGGTCTGGTTGAAGCCATCAACAAAGTCCTAGTCATCATGATCCGACGGATCATTGGGATTCATCGGTCAAATTGGCGTAACATGTTATTCTCAGCGCTATGGGCATACCGAACCTTAGTCAAAACATCAATAGGGTTCACTCCTTTCCAACTAGTTTATGGTTTGGAAGCTGTGCTACCTATTGAATGCGAAATCCCGTCATTGCAAATGGCCATCGAATTACTTCTAGCTACTTCCAAAGAGGAAAGACGTTTATTATACTTAGCTCAGCTAGATGAGAATCGCCGCGATGCTGCATTAGCGATCGAATCTCATGCCAAACGTATTAAGGCTCAATATGATCGGAATGTAACCCCTCGAAATTTTTCGGAAGGAGATTTAGTCCTCTTGTACGATCAAGTGAATGATAAATTGGGCGCTGGAAAATTCGTGCCTATGTGGCATGGTCCTTTTGTTGTCAAGCGAAAACTAGCGAAAGGGGCATATGAGTTGGTAGACTCTAACGGGGTCTCTTTAGGTAAACCCAGAAATGGTCTTTACCTGAAGAGGTATTATGCTTAAATAGAGTGTGAAGATTTGTTAGTTAGGTTAGTTTTTCTTTTAGCTAGTGTGTTTTAGATTAAAGTGTGCTTAGCTTAGAGATTGAGTTTTCCGTCGTTATTCCTGCTTATCTTAGTTTTACGTTTGATGTCGCAGATGTCGACGCCTCTTCAAACATTTATTGGTTATGCTGATGGTGCTTTTCATAGTACACGGAACATTTCTTCTGCATCTTGGGTTATCTATTCGCCCTATGACGAGTTAGTATCTATGCATGGGGTAAGCCTCGGTCAAACAACGAACAACATTGTAGAATATAGTGCAGTGGTGGAGTTATTATCTGAATCTATTTCACTCGGGATTCGGAGTTTGATAGTGAGGTTGGATTCTGAACTCGTTGTATTACAGCTTAATAGAGTATATGCCATTAGAAATCCAGTTTTATTAAGATTATTTTTGAGAGTGCATCTCTTGGAACATGAATTTGATTACATTGAATATCAGCATATTCCATGATCTTTAAATACATTAGCAGATGCAATTTCTTCTCTAGTGTTAAGTAGACATGTGCAATAATCATACAGGTAAATTTAGAAACATTCCATAACATATGTAACAAGACAAGCCAGTAATAACGATATCATATATATATAGGAGTGTGTCAAAAAATACATCGTCTTCGATCATAGGTTGAAAAACACCTTATGATCGGCAAAAATGATAAGTACAAAAAACAAAATGTCATATGTGACTACATAAGCGATCATCCCATCACTGGTGATGATCTCGATACGAAACCACTGCGCGAGCCACCTTACAAAGGAACCTCCTAAAAGGTCTTGGGACTCCAATCACATAGCACTAAAGCCGACGGGGAATGTTGTCTATGCTCGTCTCAGGAATATCCCCTGTCAGGCGCTCTAGGTGACTCTCTAACTCAGCCAAGGTCTCTGCTGACTCGTCCTGTGGGGCTGGAGCTGGTGCAAGTGGTTGCCTTCTCTCGAAAGGCCGGAGAGCGGTTGGTCGCTGTGGACCCACATCTTCATTTTAAAAATTATTACTATCTGTTTTGAGATGATATAAAAAACAATAAAAATTAACATTAGGAAAATGTTGAAAATGATTACCTGAGTCATCCCACTGCTCTCCTGGAGGAAGAGCCATGTCTGGGTCTCCACGGAAGTCAATCCCAGTATATGGAAAATCCTGAATAGAAAAGACCTGATGTTCCAACCATTGGAAGAACTTAGGTTTGAACCGGATGACCTCAGTCCCCTCGTCAGGATGACGGGCCATGACTGCAACCCATCGCATCAGTCTAGGCTCTCAGGGATGCCCAACTACAACTGTGAGGTGTTGTGGGATGAGCATAGGAATCCGCTCCAGGCCAAAGCTGACGACTATAGCACCATATCCAAAAGTCTTTAGCCGTTCGTTCTTGGCCTTGGTCAATTGGCCCTTCACGTTGGCCAACACAGCATCGCACCAGTTGAAAATGGTGCCCTGGAAGCAGTCGACTACCATCCGCATCTGGGATCCGGTGGCAATATGTAAAGCGGCAGCCCCGCAAAGTAGAGTAATAGTGAATGCAATTACTTTCAGTTCAGGAAGGGTTATGTACTTGATGTCTATCCCTTTGTCTCGAGACTGCCTGTTGCAGTACTCTAGTCGAAGGCTATCGATGGACTGGCCACCCACCCTAGCCCCCAACAGGGTCAAATCAACACCTCTCTTAGGCAAACCGGTCAAAAAATATATGTCCGCCGGCTCAATCTCGAGCTGGTGGCCACCAATCAAGAAGCACTGGTCCTGAACGTTCCACCTGTCAACCATCCACTGCAAGAAGAAGTTCCACTTGAGCCCTCATGCCAAGAATGGCCCAGTATTTGTACAGTCCGCACGCCCTCAAAGCATCCAACGAAGGTTGATGATTCCATGCGGCTGCATCCACATCCTCATGCTCGCGTTCTCTCCAATCCAGCATGATGTACTCCCTACATCAAGCCAAAAGAACAATTAGCATGCTAGAAAAGTTTTTCTTTGGTCCAATTTTGAGAATTTTTGGTTGGAAACCCTTGCGCTGGGATACGCACCTTGCCTTTAGACACAATGCGTGGGACCGCACTTTGTCTAAAGGAAAGGTGCGGACCCCAACCTTTTTCCCAATGGAGAAAAATTCGGGTTCCGTAGGTTAGCAGTGGTGGACCTGCGTACCCCGAGCGCGGGTTTTTCGCCCAAAAACCCTCCTAAAAAACCAAATAAATGACTAAAATGAAAAACTAAATGAATGAAAAACAAGAGGAGGATGATGTGGATTACCTGGTGAAGACGACGTCCGATTCCAACAGTTGGATTCTCCGCAATCCTCTCGGGAAGTTTTCAAAGCAAAAGCACTATTTCCTCACCCAAATCACAAATGGTAAAAATGAATTGTAAAAACCCCTTTTTATAAGTTTTTTGAGTAAATGAATTCCGAATTTGTTTATGTTTCACTTTAAAAAGGTATTATTTCGACATTTTTATCTCTTTCAAGCAGGTATGAGTAATGTTCGTGTTTTTGTGCAAGATAACAGGATTATTCAGGAGAAATCGATCATTTTCAACCAGAGTCACCTTTTAAGCCCTTTTCTGACTCCTAAAACATGAAAAGATTGCCAAGTTTCTCTTTTAAACTCGTTAAAACGGAATTAAAAGACAATCGATTTACAACTCTTTTTCGACCGTAAAAACATAAAAAGATCGCTGGATTTTTTTCGTTTAAAATTCGATATTGGTTATAAAACGACGTGTCCTTGGTCACTTTTTTACTTTTTTGGATCAAAGGCACTAATAACGAAAAGTACTCCTTGATCGTAAAAGATCAAGCGGTTCTCTCAAGTATTATTTTATACTTTTTCAGGCTTGTGGGACACAAATTTACGAAAAAGTCAAACCATGGAGTTTTCTTTAGTTTTTTCAGACTCTCTAAAAATGAAAAACGTCGAGTTTCTCCTATACTGGACTCGTTAAAATTCGACAGTAAAGGACCTGTTCTATTACAAACAGGAATGAACCACTCCTTCTTAGGGTTCGCATTTAAACTAAGTTGGACTCAACTGAAGGGTGAGCTTATAATCAAGCATATGTTATCCTCCTCAAGCTTGTAAAAAATAAAGAGGTACTTGCCAGAAATGGTGGGGAAAAGAGAGAAAAGTGAGTCTGTTTGCCACACTTTGTAACCACTCTTGAAC
>APFE031110946.1:138362-154544 GCA_000404065.3 Pinus taeda
GGTTGGTTTGTTTGTCATTAGGTCTTCATTAGATTCTAGGAAGGTCTATCTTGTCCACAAGATCGACTCATTCCGCGTGACAGAAAGGGTCAAGTCGCATGAGCGCCCTCCATCGATTCCAAAGATGGAGTGGAGAGTGGTCATGGTAGATGCACACGAGAAGGCACTTCGAAAAGAAAGGAAGACTCTGCCCAAACCAGGAAGGTATGAGGCACGTTTAATAATGTAATTATGATGCTTTATCATCATTGTGATGTATAATTAAGTTTTCTAATGTTTCAAATATAGGCTCTTAGATACTTCCAAAGCCACACTAGCTAGAATAACCAAACATGGGAAACATCATCTTGGCTTAGGTGGTTACTCAAAACTGGCCACAAAAATTGTAAGTATATAAAAAAATAATTTTCATCCAAATTATAAATTATTAACAATATTAATTTACTATCACAGAAGAAGAAAAATTCATGTTCTAATGCAAAATTGTAGGGGACAATTCAAAGAGGCTCCCACAAAAGAAGACCTACAACTTGATTTCAAGTATGGCTATCAACCCATGGTTGAACGAAGGAAAATATTGGCATCTTCACAGTCTTCCAGCATCGAACATAACACACAGGAAAATAAAATAAATGAATATAATTTATAAATCATTACGTGCACAATCTATTGGTCATTATTTTTCGGCCATTAAGTAATGTTCTTGGTAGTGTATTGATTTTACAATTTGTGCCCATGATAAGTCAACCATTTAGGTGCTATCTACTCCTGCTTCAATGCCTAATCACAACAATTTGTGATTATGATGACAATTTAAGTACATATGTGTGTAATTTACAAGAAGGGACGTATGACTTTTCATCCCTAAATTTCCCATCAATGATTATAATAAGCATGAATTGGCTAGCACCGGTTCATCATCATCATCTCAAAATGACCTGACAGATGAAACGTGTCTATCACATCACTTCACACTATCTCATGGATGACCCTTTCTACAAATTATATTTATGAATCTATGGAAGGCTATCCCCTCTACCTATCCTATGATTGATTGTGACAACAATTGAATAAAAGACAATTGAAAAATATTTGTTGACAAGATCCCTTACATATAAATTTTGTTTTGTTCACCTATTCTTAGAATCAATCATAGGCTAGGTAGAGGGGATGGTCTTCTATAAATTCATGCATATAATTTGTAGAAGGGATCATCTATAAGACAATATGAAGTGATGATGACATACATGGTAAATTTTGATATGTCGGGTCATTTTGAGATGGTGATGACAGACTCGTGCTAGCCCATTCGAGGTTATAATCATTGATGAGCAATGTGAAAGGGACAATTCATACATCCCATAATGGAAATTACACTCGTGTGTACTTAAATTGTCATCATAATCACAAATTGTTGTGAATTGAAAACTAATATATGTTAGAAATTTGTTAGACTAATATAGATTAGAAATGAAACCAATAAATAGATTATTTACAATAAATATAGTAAAAATTAATATGGTAATCATTCCAACAGTGTCGACAAGTCTATATTGAGAATAATCTTGATGCTGCATGGGATGGTGCATCAACTCGTCTCATGAAAAATTCCAAGAATCATTTAATGTCATAATATTTCTCTAATATCTATGCATATTCTCACAATTTATAAGACTTGTAGCCTTCCATTATTTGCATGACTCTCTAGCTTCAAGTGGTACACTAAGTCTAGGTTAATTAGTATACGTTTAATGAAGGTAGTTTATTATCCTCAATAAATATTCATAGGATCTTGCAAACATTCTATCATAGGTATGGACTCCTGTAGGTTATTCATATTTTGCTATTTTCTTAGTTTGATCAATATTAGAAATCTCATGCTCATAACACACACACATACACATATGACAATATTTATCCAATATTAATCATTAAGATCTATACATCGAACATATGTCTCAGCTTCTATCATCCTATTCAGACTTCAGCTCTTATATATGTATGTGAAATACCGCTTTGTCTTATTCAAGTACAATGACTGTAGTTTTCGGACTAAGTTTCATCTTTTAACAATGCATTTTTAAACTTAATTCAAATACCTTGTTCGGAAAGTGAATTTTAGTTTTTAATCGTGATCAATATTTGTTTATAGATTTTTGAAATGGTGCAACAAATTAGATGCCTAGTTTAAAAAACAATGTTCACTCATGTTGTTTATATGAGATCTAATCTATTGAATAATAAATGTGCAATTATTAATTTTCCAATGCTATTAAATTTCTCATTTTAAGCATCTAAAAAACATCATCGACTACACTCTTCCCTAAATATTTTATCCAAACCCCTCTTATCTATTCCCCTAAACCCCTAAGTATTTTTGTCTATGATTAATGGATGAATGAATGAATGTTATATCTTAATGAATAATTTCTATATGTCCCTTTTTGTACATGACGTTGTTTCATATTATGTAAACATATTTTTTATGATAAAATTTATTAAGATGAAATATTTTATGGATTTATGAATGAATGAATGAATGTTTATTATTTGTTTTTAATGTATCTTAATGCCTTTCTTTCAACTATTTCCTATATAGTAGATACATTGGATACTGGGGAATTGAGAGTGATGTGTGGGGGGGGGGGGGGGAGGCAGCAGCAACATGAGAGATTCCATCTTCACGTGGTTGGCCCTGTTCAGTAGAGAATAAATTAGAATTTGGATAATATTGGAGAAAAACACCCTCAATCCAACAGAGTAACAACAAAGTCAATGTTAACTTTGTTGATGCTTCATCGAGTGGAGGGAGGTTTGGTCAACCAAGATTAAACTACTCCAACAATTTATTCTTGAAACCAAGAGGAGCTCATTCGGGTATTCATATTGTCTATATTAGAATCTCCATATTAGAATTTTTTTGTTTCATACTGTCCATATTAGAATGTCCATATTTCCTTTGTTGTCCTCTTCTTGGAAAATACAATGTCAAGCCCTTGTAGCATCTCCATAATCCATTAGTGATTCATGTTTAAAAAAAAAATGAAATTCATTAACAAAACCTAGAACCGATCTTCAAAACTTTAAAAAGGGAAAGAATTACCACAATATCAAAATGGAAAAGTACAATTTTGCATATACTTCTCAAACAAAGTGTCAATATTGATCAAGAGAGTTAATATTTCCTCCCGTCTTCACAAGTAGCATTTGTGGCATCTATGAATTCCAAACATACTCTTGCATAAATGTCATACACGCTACTGGTGAAGATGGGAAGCAATATTGATTGTCTTGACTAATATTGACACTCTATATGAGAAGTATCTAGAAAATTACACTTTTATGTTTTGATATTGTGGTAAATTTTTTCCTTTTTAAATTATAGTGTCGACTAGTGCACGAGGTAAACAAAACTCTAATGCTATTTTTATTAATGAATAATAATAATATATATCAATTTAGCATTTCTTTTTTGTTACCACTAATGGTCCACCCCTCTTGCGGCAACCTTGACAATGTCATGAGTACATGACTAGGTCAACAAAAATAGAGAAAAAGAAAAAGAAATGATTGTAATAGTGGTATCATTAGAAACATCACGTACAATATTATGAAAACATATTTTTTATGATAAAAATATTTGAGATGAAGTATTTTGTGTCAATTATTAATGAATGAATGAATGAATTTTATATGATAATGAATAATTTTTATATGTCTCTTTATGTAAATGACATTGTTTCATATTATGTAAACATATTTTTTTATGATAAAATTTATTGAGATGAAATATTTTGTGGATTTACAAATGAATGAATTAATAAATGTTTTCTATTTGTTTTTTATGTATCTTAATGTCTTTCTTTTAACTATTACCTATATAGTATATAGATTGGGTACTAGGGAAATGAGAGTGATGTGACGGGGGGAGGGACCATGAGAGCTTCCACCTTCACATGGTTGGCCCTATTCAATAGAGAATAAATTAGGATTTGGATAATCTTGGAGAAAAACACCCTCAATCCAACAGAACAACAACAAAGTCAATGTTGACTTTGTTGTTTCTTCGTCGAGTGGAGGGGGGTTTGCTCCAAGATTAAACTACTCCAATAATTTATTCTCAAAACCAAGAGGAGCTCATTCAAGTATTCATGCAGACAAGTCTTTTTTATTATTAGTTATTCAAGCAGTTAATTTTAATATTTGGTCAAATTTAATCTAAGTTTTCCTCATTAATCTCATGAATATGTGTAGGATAACTAGTTTCAATTCGGATGTTGAGTGGAATAACGATCCGGAAAAAAAAAGAGCTCAAAATGGTAAGAGTTTAGGTGAGAAAAAAAAAATTGTTTGATATTTTTCTTGTATGTCTTGATTGGGAGCTATATAAAGTTATATAAGGAATAATAAACTTTTCCATGAAAAAAAGTCACATAGTATGTGTCTTTCTTTGACAATTGTGTTTTTATTTGAGTGAAAGACCATAAACTATCATTTTTCATGCAGGACAGTAGGAGAAACTCTTACTCTATTAATTTTGGCATAAGGAACTGGTATTATTTTTCTTCTATTATATTAATTATTTATCGCATCTAACTTCTCCTCATTCCTTTGTTTTGTAGGTAATTTCGTTCACATATCTGGATTTCAAATATTAACTACGATTCGAGTCATATACACAAAAAAAACTCATCGAAGTACTGCTCAACTTTAGCCCACCAAGTGCTTGGCTACCAAGTGCGTGATTGAATTTTGCATTGCATTTGATTTCAAGCAATCTTTTATTTCTACATTGAAAATATTCCAAGACCATAAATGTTGAGAAAAGCTAGGGCAAACAGAATTAGGGTTTCTTTTATAATGTTTTTTCTTTTTATATTGGAAATTCTTGTGATAAAATGTTAATTTTTCATCATCATTATTATTTTTTGTTCATCATCAAGACAATGCCAATAAATAAAATCACAATGCAAATAAGAACACCAGAAATAGGCTCCATGCTAGGGAAAAACCCCTCCACAGGGGAAAAACCAAAAAAATTATCTTCTTATAGAAATTCAAGGAAGAATTCCAAGACCTTTGATCAAGACAACTCACAAGTGATAGGCCATCCACCCAAACAACAATGCTTCTCTCTATAACTTGGTTTGTTGATATTCTCTAGCTCGAAATCTAAATAAAGATATATTTCTTCCCATACATGTGAGCTTTCCAAACAAATAATTGATGCACAAACCAAACACATAGACCTTCTTTCTTTCCTCGCTCTCCTTCCCCTCTTTCTCACTCTTAATTTTCCTTAGACTTCTTGATGAGACCGAATTACTTGTGTGACTCAAATGAGGTACAATACCTCTCCTTTGTTGAGAAATATAGATCATTATGTGAGTTAGATTCTTCAATTTGATTTCTATTATATTGAATTTTACTTGTGAAATTATATGTTGATTATGTTAGTGTTACTTTCATCAAATAAATGCCAACATGAATATCACAAAGACAAGAACACAAGATGTAAGCACACAACGAGGGCAAAACTCCTATGAAGGAGAAAACCCAGTCAACTCTTTCTCTAATAGATTAAATTAGGTTGAGACACATTTGAACCTTTTACTAAAGAAATAGATTTACTCCAACCACCAAACTAGTTCCTCATGCAATTATATCTACAATCATGGTTCTTAGCTCCTTTTATTTCAAATTCAAAATTTTGACCTTCCTTCTGTAATAGTCTCGGCCCTCCTACTTCAAAAATATCATCCTTGCCGATTCAAAAATATTGACCTTCCTTCTACAATAGTCACAACCTTGTTGTAATCATCTCTGCAATAAGGAACTTTGGCCTCCCTGTAATTGTTTATGTAATTCACATTTTCAACTTCCTCTCTATAATAGTCTTTTAAGATTCTCTGCTTCCTCTCTATTTCTCAGTCCTGTAATAGTTTCTCTTATTGAATGAATGCGTCACTTATCTCCTTCAAATGGTGAAACAATAGGTTATTTATACTTATTGATCACTGTGCATTTGAGCCAACATGAAAAATTTGACTTGAACCCGAATTGTAGGCTTGTAATGAAGGCTGACTTGATTATCTGATGTTTGGAGCCAACTTTGAAAGATGAATGGTAATAGTTTTGGGAGAAGAAATTGATTTAGTGGAGGATATATTTAGACACAAAACATTATTCCTTGACCTTAAGGAGCCCAAGAAGGGTGTCTTACAAAAATGACTTTGACTTTGACTCAACAAAATATTAGCTTCACAATGCCCAAAAAATGTATTTGAAGGAAAACCTTTAAGCAATTAGATTTCATAGGCCTAACCCTTTCTCGTCCAGTGTTGTCTTTTATACAAACATTATGCATTCAAAGGAACATTTTTTATTAATAGAATATTTACATGTAAAATAATCCATTTTCAAGAGTTGTTGATAAAAGTTGAAAGAGATGAAAATTAAGTTCATTACCTAAGTTTCAACTTCTTGGAAATCTGTGGAATGAGCTATAAGTCGATCACAACATCTCTTTCAAGACATTTTATCACATTTATTACTTGTAGAGAGGTTCCAAAATATTTATTTATTAGACATGTAATCAATGTTATAGAAAAAATTCAAAATGAACTTAAAGATGAAACAAAAGCTTGGAAAGTTGTAAAGCAATATAGAGATTTAGATGATGACCACATATGTCTTTTAATGTTACCGTGTGGAATTCATTTGCATGAATGAATGCTTATTGGATTGACCAAAACCACGCTTGGTGTACCATGAATGAAATGTGAAGAAACGATCTCAAAATAGGTATCTAGAATAAGCGCATGCAACTGGTGACTATGTGGCATGATTGTGTTGACTGGTGATTATGTGGCATGATGGCATGTCATAATGACATGGAACTAGGTACGACTTTGGCTTACATGGCATGCTAATGTATTCATTATAGTCAATCATTAAAATATATGAACTTCCATATTTGCCATCACCATGTCACATTGTCACCAATCATATCCAAATCCTTGGAAATTCTAAAAGACCCATCTTTTCAAAAAGCTAGATTTCCAAATATTTGTTAGGAATAATAACACTCCATGGTAAAGTTCATATATGAAGCTTGATAGGAATCTGGCACTCAGAGGTATCTAGACTAAAACATGTGTAATATTTTCTTATTTTGACCTAGGTCCAAATGTAATATATGAATAAAAATGTGCCTAGTATCTCGTAATCCTGAAGAACATGAAGAACTATTTTAACAATATGATCGGATGTGAATTGAAGAAAAAGAGAAAATTAATCATGATAGGTTTGGTTTTCATGTAAATCATTCCTTAAGAGATCAAGTCCAGATATAACATAAAAACTAGGACAATACAAGATATCTAATATGTGGGCATATGGGATATTTACATTATGTGTAACATGCCTTTATTCTGTATTTAAATGATTTTTGCATGAAACCTCGTAAAGAAATGATATTATTATTAAATAATGTATTCACTTTATTCATTAAATCATTTGTAAAATGTATCCAAGGTATCTAGTATCTTGATATTAGTTATGTCTTGTTCCTATAGACTCATTCGGATCCACATGGTATCCCTTTTGCCTTGTGTCAGCACCATACAATTCCACGTTAGTTGACATGTGGAAACTTCCATTCCCACATGTCTCCTCCTCATAAGGCCACATATTCAGTTAGAAATTTCATCCCATTTTATCCATTCATATCGAATCATTTCTATAAAATCCTTTTATAAAATTTGTATATATTCGATCTTCCAAATTTCCACTTTTTCATATCTAGGATTTCCAAAAATTTTGAATCCATCTAGATGCATGGTTTTATTTTTCTTCTAACTCACTCTTCTCATCACTTATATATTTTTCTACAATCAATGATTCAAATCTATGGAATTTTTAATTCCCTGTCAGCAAACCACATCAACACACCATGACAGCACATCATGACACCAAATCCTATCAAAAATGCAACATCACTAGTGACATGCCAATAGCTATTTATGTTTCCATGTCACACTCTAGTTGGGTTCATCCTCTTTTGATTTTCCACATCATTAGTGACACAATAGTAGCCACGTCCATTGACATGTCATGTAGCGCATCACACTTTGGGTGTGATAATCCTAAGTGGTTCCATGTGACCACCATGTCTTCTACACTACTAACATCTTAATGTGAGTTTTTTCAAAACATATTCTATGAAGCATCCCACAACCTAAAACACCAACTAAATACAAAAAATTTCAAATAGCAAGGGCTCGGGTCTCACCTAAACCTACTTGTAATACCTACAAACAAAACTTGGGTCAAGTGCCAATTCATTTTCCACTCAGCTACATGCACCACTAAACAACACCACTTAGTAACATAGACCTATCAAAAAAGCACATGTTTTAAACTTGCTACTATTCACATTCTCCAACCAATATGCAACTCAAGTTGAAGGGTGACCTTAATTACATGCCCCAAAACTCTAGAACTATACCCATGACAAAGTTTTATTTGTTACAAGACAATATGCATCCTTCTTCACCATGAACCAATCATGCAAGTTGATGTGATCCACCAAGTTCTTATACCTTCTCCTCTCCACATGCTTGGCTATATATATGGGTGTATGGAGAGAAAAGGGTCATGTCCCTTCAAGTCCTATGGGGTTGACACATGATACCCATGAAAGTTGACTCGCCAAAATTCTTTGGCCAACACACATCTCCTCCATGCAATATACATAATCATTCTCTCAAGTGTTGGTTGGGGTGTTCCTTTAACTAACTACACCCACTTGTCACACCTGCTAAGTAATTTTTTGGGGTTCCCACCCAAACTAATTCACCAATTCATGATGTGAGTCAAGATTATAAATACTTTTTCTCATACTCAACTTGTCTAAGTTCTCTCTGCTTAATAAACATTTTGCACCAATTTCTCTATGCTTTCTCTGCACAATTTTACCATTCTCCTCTCCACAATTCCATAAGACTAAAGTTTCTCAATCCTTCTTCCTTGACACTCAGGGCCTATTCTATCCACTACCTTCTTTCTCTATGTCCACATTTCATAAGAAGAGGGGGCAGTATGATGCCATCCTCCACTCAGGCTACCCACTCCAACTGCGATGCTTGTTAGTGTAGCCTAGTACTTCATTATGAAGATAGTTATGACAATTAAGGGTGGTTTGTATGGGCCTGCTCAGGACACACCATAAGGAAACTAACCAATATGCAACACACATTCAATGTCCATGCAAAAACCCAATGCAGGCTTTCCCTCTTAGATCTTTGGATTCATATGTCCCTCTATTCAGAGCAGCCATCAATTTATTTTCATAAATAAATAATTTACATAACTAGGTTTATATACATGGTGTTTTATGGAAAAAGAGTTGTTACAAATTCTCGTATTCTAGATTATCTTTCCTTAAAAAAATACTATCTCCTATGATTTTTGTTGATAACCATAACTTGTAAGCCACAATATTCTCTAGCTTCAACTTTGGGTGATTAACAATGAAGGATGTTATGTGTGATGGCATTCTTATAGTATTCAAAATAATACATTGTATATATATGTATGTGTGTGTGTGTGTGTGTGTGTGTGTTGAAAATGAAACAAGAAAATCCTAATTTAATTTTGTCCTTGAATTAAATTAGGAATTAAATTATAATTCCAATTGTCAAAACAACTTGTAGTAGTTAACTAAGTTAATTTGACTTAGTTAGCTCAGTTAATTTGAGTTGGGAGTCTAACTAGGGTCATTTAGAGTGTCTCCTACTTTTTAGGAGCCCTAGTTGAGTTTATTTTGAGTTGTAATTATTTAATTCAATTTAACTGAGTTAAATTCAGTTAAACTAGTTCCAACTGATGGAGGAATTAGTGGGAGATCTAGTAGTGAGGTGTAACCTACAGTAGTGGGGTGTAACCAACACTAATCAACCAATAAACTGAATATTCACTCATAATTAACTTATGCATATCAGATCAGAGAAAGACCTAGTTGAGATTGGAGTTCAGGGACAATGTACTATCAGTTGTATAATCATTCAAATTGTGTAGGTGGTTCATGCAATTAGAGGAAGGCCTATGAGGATTGTGCAATTCATATTTGTGGAATTTCCTAATTAAATATTTGATAATTCCCAACAGAACAATGCAAGGAAATAGGAGCATGGTAGGCAACAGAGTTGGCTAAGTATTGGCTTGAGCTAGTTTGTGAAGTAGTGAGATAGATTGAGATAATGCAGAGGTTTCTCGGGCTTGAGAAAATCATTGTAATCTTCTCATATTTTCTAATTAATGAAATATAAATATATATATATATATAATATATATATAATAATATAAAATATATTAGATATAATATAGATATTATATACGACATATATATATATATATATATATATATATATATATATATAAAAATGATATATAAATATTATATATATATATATAATATATATAACAATGTTTTTAGTTGTTCCTTCCATGGAAATTATTGTGTATGTGTATTGAATTCTTTCTCTTTTATTCTTTGTGATTTCATCGATCATTTATTGTTTTTGCTAATGAGTAGAGTAGATTCAAGTCAATTGGTTTTAAGCATATTATAAACTGTAGTTTGAATCTACAAGGAATTTCTACATGGTATCAGAGTGTTGAAATCACTATAGAAGAGGAGATACACATTTGTCTTTTCAAGAGAAATCAAATTCGTAGTATCATACATTAGAACCAACACGATGTCATTCTACGGATTGAGACTCGAATATGCCCTTAAGGGTAGTTTGAACTACATTGCTTCAAAGGACAAGATGGAGGCAGTTTTGGAAGACAACAGGATTAAGGAATTCATAGACAAAGATATTCCTAAGCCAAATGATGCTCAGGGTTTGGAAGAGTGGAGAAAGTGTCTGGCAAAGGCGAGAAGGATTATCCTAGAAGGAGTTCGAGATCATATTGTCTCAAACCTCCATGGTAAGGAAACTCCATTTGCAATGTGGAAGGCCTTGACAGATCTGTTTCAAAAAAACAGTGACCACATGAAGCTGGCACTGAAGGACAAGCTCAGAAATATCAATATGGAGAAGGGTGACTCAATACCAAAGTACTTAACCAAGTTCACCCAATGGTGGGATGAGCTTGGAAGGGTCTGTGTTATAGTTGCTGAAGATGATCTGGTGAGCCTATCACTTCTAGGACTTCCCAAGAGCTAGCAGAGCTACCAAGACTCAGTTAATGGGAGGGAGCAACTACCAGATTGGGAGTGATTGTGGTATGACTTGGTACAATACGATATTCAGAGGAACACCAAATATGGATCCTCATACAAGCATGATGATGAGGAGAATTTTTCCTTAGCTAGAAAGGCGAAGAAAGGGAATGGGAAGTCATCCCATTCCAAATCAAATTCCCATCAAGATGGCAAGAAGAAGGACATGTCAAAGATTAAATGTTTTCACTGTCACGAGCTGGGACACTATGCCATAAAGTGTCTGCACAAGAAGGTCGGTAAGAAGCCCTTAGGAGGAGCAACCGGTGAATATCTTGGTTCACAATTCAAGTTGGATTTCACCCTCATCGCTTGCATGGTGACATCGTTGATGGGTAGTGAGTGGTACCTGGATAGTGGAGCCTCATTCCATATGACTGACAATAAAGAGTTATTCAGTGACTTGGAGGAGAAGGACCTCCATATGCACATTGAGATAGGAGATGATGGGAGCTATAGTGTGACCGACATTAGTACTATTACCTTTTAGAGGGAATCTAGTTCTCCTCTCACATTAAAATATGTCATGTATGTTCCAAGTTTAAATAATAATTTGGTTTTATTTGCCATGTTGGAGGATTGTGGCTATGATGTGATATTTAGAAAGGGGAAGGATTTCCTTCATCACATAGCCTCAGTATAGGTGGAGTGGATCGCGGCTTGGGTGAAGAACCTCTAAAAATTGGATGTAGAAGGTTGCACTACTTTGAGAACCAAATCATAAAAGGTGAAAAGTTGAGACATCAATGAGTTGTGGCATAGAAGATTAGGTCACTTGCACCATGGATTTTTGAAGATCATGTAACAAATTTCTATAGGATTTCCCAAGGGTACACTAGAGCATAGAGACACATGCAAAGGTTGCACATTGGGGAAGTACACCAAATATTCCTTTCATTATAAAGATAGTCAAGTGTAAGCGATCCTTGATAGAGTTCACTCAGATGTGTGTGGACCATTCTCGACAGCATCCATGGCCAAGCATAGGTATTATGTAATATTTGTTGATGATTTTTCTCGTAAGTGTTAGATTTTCTTCATGCAGAAGAAATATCAGACGTTCACTAAATTTGGTGAATTTAAAGTACTTGTCGAGAAATATATTGCCATGAAAGTTAAATCTCTCAAAAGCGATAACTGTGGAGAATATGTGTCGAATGATTTCAAGAAATTATGTGCAAAGAAGGTATTCTACGGGAGTTAATAGCACCTCATAACCCATAGCATAATGGGGTGGATGAAAGGAAGAACAAAAGTATTGTGGGAACTACACGAGAATTGTTACATGATCAAGACCTATCGTTGCACTTGTGGGTTAAATCATGAAACACAACTGATTATTTGTAGAGCAGAAGCCCTCATCCAATTCTCGAGATGAGTACACCAAAATAAGATTTTTTAGATAAGAAACCAAATGTGGCACACTTCAGGATTTTTGGTTCATGAATCTATTGTCATCTTACCAAGGATGCACAAAAAAAGCTAGATCCAACAACTCAGTTGGGCATATTTTTGGGGTACACTGATACACCTCACAACTATTGGGTGTACATGCCATCCAACAGGATGACAATGGTTCATATAGATGTGAAGTTTGATGAAGAGAAGGCCATGAGATGTCCCCTTGAGAGGGAGGTTCAGTTACATGCAGATGAGGAGCTTTTAGCTCCAAAGGAGGAACCTCATGATGATGTGGAGCAACCACATGAAGAGGAGAAGAGAGTGGAAGAACCTGCTCATGCGGAGACTTCCAGAGATGGAAGGCAGTGCACCAGAGAGGCTGACATATTGATGCATGATGCTAGAGAGAATGTGGGAGCACCCACATCACAGTGTAGGAAGAGGAGGTCACCATATCGGTACACTGGATACATGGCTCTAATGAGAGAGAGTGTAGAGGTTGAGCCATCCTATTTTGAGGAAGTAGTGCAGCAACGAGTATGATTTGATGCCATGGTTGAGGAGTATGAATCCATTATTAAAAACAGTGTTGGGAAGTGGTCCCAAGAACAACAAACAAGTCACTAGTGAGTTCCATATGGATTTACAAGGTAAAGCAAGCAACATATGGGAGTGTGAAGAAACAAAAGGCCATATTTGTGGTCAGAGGGTTCTCTGAGGTGGAGGGAATTGATTACGATGAAACCTTTGCTCCAGTAGCAAGGTACTCTTCAATCAGATCTATTCTAGAATTGTCAGCGTATATGGGATAAAATATACATCAAATGGATGTGAAGACGAAATTCCTCAATGAAATGATTGAGGAAGAGGTGTATATTGAGCATAGAAAGGATTTGAGACCTTCAACAGAGAGTCACATGTGTGCAAAACCTAGTGAGCGTTGTATGGACTAAAACAAGCACAGTGTGCTTGGTACACTAGAATTGACAACTATTCCAGTGGGTTGGGCTTCACCAAAAGTGAAGCAAATGTGAACCTTTACCATATCATGGTTGAAGGTAAATTGTTGATTATATTATTATATGTCGATGATTTTATTATAATGGGTGATGAGAAGCTGATAAAATCTTGCAAAGAGGATATTGCAAGAGGATTCAAGATGAAGGGCCTAGGGCTCATGCATTACTTTCTTGGTATGGAATTATGGCAAGGAAATGAGGAATTGTTTATCTCTCAGGGCAAGTATGCCAACGAGATACTAAATAAGTTCCACATGGAGAGAAGAAAACCCATGGAGACTCCTCTAACAGGTAATTAGAGCAAGGAAGATGCTACTTCAGGTGAAGTAGTGGAGGCCACTATTTAGTGAATAAACTTGTGTATTATATTTTCTTTTAATGGTTTGTTAGTCATATTCTCCTCACATTCACATCAAGTACAATTGAGGCACCATATTCTATCATATACTTTGGTCGATATGGTACAATATTACTCAAAAGTAGTTCTTGGATAAGTATTAATGTGAATTTTGTTAGAAAATTATATATTATAGAGCAACAGAACACATAAAATATTGCAGAAATATAAACACAAAAGATGCATAAAACAAGAGAGGCACAGCTATATATGGCTCACCCAATTTGGGCTACGTCCATGGAGAAACAACCAGTCCTTCCTTTTATATTATCCAACAAATTGAAGAGATACAACCTACAGCAGATTCACTATAATTCCCTCTTCACTCTCAATCTCCTCTCTCTTCCTCACTCAGAATATAGATCTATGTATACGCAATAAAATTCCCTCATATATAGTGAGGGGTTGCCTTCTAGGGCAAAAAACCCTAAATTAAACATAACTTCTACCGTCAAATCTCCGCCTAATGAATGGCCTAGATTGACTATGAAATTACAACATTTTACAAGGCAATTTTACATCTATTTTTAGCTTTGGGGGCGCTGCCCCTGATCCCCCCACTAGGGGGGGCTCCCAAAGGTCGCAGTCACCCCCCCTGGATGCCCCCCTGTAACAAATATTTTACGGGTGGTGTTGTCGCCCCATTACGAATTGGGGTCCAATGCGGTGATACCTTTAAATACAAAATACAATCAAGCTCCACACCCAACACATTTGGAAATTGTAGCAAGCATCATTTTAGAGAGGGTGCATTAGGATTTGTAAGTTGACCACCCTCATTCTTGGTTTTGTTGCACATTCTACACATTGTATTACTTCACTAGGCCTTGTGGGTAATTTAAATTCCAGTATCATGATTTGGTTTGAGTGAGCCCAAATACCGCCTCCCCTCCATGAGAAATGCGATAAAAACCCCTTACCACCTCCCACTAAATGACAAAACATCAAATCCTCCTGCTGACACCACCTGTCCAAATCCTGAAATCCACTAAATCTTTGACTTTGTATATAAAACAAAAGAAATCATTTTTTTGTTTTATTCTGTAAACACATACATCCATGCAAACTTAACAACGAGGTCAACCAACTCATCCTCCCAGTCGCCAACCAACTTCAAAATTTGCAGTCGACGCCACTCAGAGTCCTCCATTCACACCCAGAGTACCTACATCCAATTTCCTGTCACTAAAACATGTATTTACCAATTCCCATCAAGAAACCCTACAAATACTTGTTTTCCCCTATAATTAATTGAAAAGAATCCCAATTCACCATAATTCAATTACCACTCTTGAAATTCAAGTTCCCCAGACTCTCTGTTTCATTAATTTCACTTAAAAAACCCGATTTTCCTATTTGAATCCACAAGAACCAAAATGGAAACCTTGGTATCCTTAGATATTTCACCCATTACCACCCCTCGCCGTGATTTAGACTATCTACCCCTGGCAGATAAGGATTTTCAAATAAAATACCTAACCACTGATAAAGACCATATGAAAGTGTTTTTCCAATGTTGATATAATCATTTGAATGGCTATGATACCATAGGACTGTTGGAATCCAATCTCCCAATGTACTTTCTCCCTTTTGTGCACGTTTTCCATGACATAATCTATTAGTGCCATGCAAATTATGACCCTAACCTCAGAGCAGTGATGTCTCCCAATCAAATAGTCCTCTTCACAATAACTGTTGACTCAATCAATGAGATGCTGCAATTTCATCCTAGTCAAACCCTCATGCCCATTTCCCTTGGAGATTTACTTGAGAAATCAACTAAGTTATCCCAATCTGAACTCAATCGCCTTTACCAGACTTTCATATTAAAAGAGCATCAACCTAAATATCCCCCTCCTTACATGTCAGCTTTCTTCATAGATACAGGCAAAATCATAGTTGATATGATCACTGTAGTCATGGGATTCAACACTAGTGAGTATGTAGATGAGATGACCTTAGTGTTGATGTCCATATTTACCCTTGGTCAGCCCCCTGCTATCAAGTATAATTATGCTTCATTTATTACTGAGAAAATCCATGACCAGTTCACGAGACTAGAAAATGAAAAG
>APFE031110946.1:155274-183486 GCA_000404065.3 Pinus taeda
AATGGAGGGAAGGGACTCTTGTAGAAATGGATAGTGATCAGGTCAATGTAGAAAATGTAATGAAAGATCTAGAAAAGAAACTTGACCTGGATTCTTTTGAATAGGTGCCAGTTGAGACTTCTCAAGGGCCAACATCAAAGATTAGTGCCTCAACAGTTGATACCTCTCAAAGGCACTCACAGGAGACTAGTGCACCACTTGCAGAAACCAGCACTCTAGTATTAGGGAAGTCAAGCATGTCAAAGTAGCTTGAAACTTCTCAAGAGCGTGCTCAAACACAGTCCCATCCAACTCAGATTAACATGGGAGATCCACCAGTTTTACAAACTCCTCTGAATGAGGAAAGAGCTTAAAGAGAGACAGGGAAGTAGCTACCCCTGCCAGTGGTCCTTCATATCAGCCTGGTGCTAAGAGGCACAAGCTAGATCCCCATTCAGAAGAGGAATTCTTTGAAGAAACTACAGAGAGTTAGAGGAAAGAAGGTGCAGACAGTCAACATACTTTCCCAGCAGGTGGGACACCTTCTATATCACAAAGACAGAAGCTGGAAAGACAGGAAAGTGCTGAAGTATCATCCTTCAGGCCTTTAGCTAACAAGTCCCTAGACATTAAAGAGAAATTAAAAGAAATAAAGGCTAGAAATGAACCATTAAGGGTCCAAGTCTACAATCAGTATTTAAATATGGCTCCTACCAATCAAAATAGGTTGATGTCAGCATATGACATCAAGGAACGCAAAATGCAGATGAGCTTTTTTAAGCCCAAAGTACAACAGCCTCAGATAATTGCAGACTACCTCAAAACTGATTTTGAGGTCATGGCCAAGGACATTCACCCCCTAGATCAGATTGAATTACATAAGCAGATAGGGGAAATGGTGTATTCCACCTTGACAAGTAAAGCCATGATGGCCCACAGATTAGAGAATTCTTTGAACAATACCACTACTCAGTTGCAGCTAGAAAGAGCCTCCTCACAAGCTAAGAACAACAGAATCAAATCGATGGAGGAGTTGGTTATTAGATTGGGTCATAACCCAAAAGATGTAAAAGCTGCAGAGGCCTTGATAAAAAAGAAAGGTGAAGGCATAGCTGCCTTGAGAAAGCAGTTAAAATTGCCTCCACTAAGACATCCACAAACTACCGAAGTTATTCAAAAGAAGTATGAAGAAGAGCTTATGGACTTAGTCCTCAAGTTAAATGAACAGTTGAAGGAGACTGAGCAGGAATTAGAAAAATCACTAAAGAGCAGGTAGAGTGAGTCGACCTCTCAGCCTCAAAATGTAATACCAGTGGTCTCCATGGCAGTCCCCTCAACACTTGCAATAGCTCTAGCACCAAATGTCCCTTTGGCCACAACAGAGACAATTACAGGTACAAGCACAGGTACAACATAGGCAGGAACTTCAGGTCTAATTACAGAAGAATTAATCAAATCCATGGAGGAAATGAAACTCCAAGTTTCTGAACTACAGAAGGTAAAGAAAAAATTTGTTACCTTAGAACAGAAATATGATGTTTCAAAGATTAATTTTGCTGAGGAAGTGAGGAAGAATAAAGGCTTGGCTCAGCAGGTAAAAACATCAGAAAAGGATCTCACTTTCGAAAAGCCTCTAACAGATATTAGGAAAATTCTATGGACCAACATCACTTAATCAATAAATGATGTTTGGTCATCCATTCAAATCATTTTTGAACAGATTGACCTGGTGAAAGTTGCTCTTCAAGGGATTTAGAAAACTAAGGAAGAGCTAGGAGGGAAGCCCAAGGAAGCTATCAGGCTAATAAACTTTTCGAACAGCAAAAATAAGTACCACTTGGAATAGTTGAACATTGAGGATAGAACTAGGACTATCCTAGAAATCAAGAAGGTATTGACCAAAAGGTCTCTGATGCAGAACTTAGAAAGAAAATGTCAGAACATACAGGAGGACATCGATGAATTTATGGAAAAGTTTGGCATTTTACAGAGCAAAGGAATTCTCAGTCCTCTAGTGATTAATGATAAATTGATGTGGCATGAGGATTATATTGAAAAATTGGATCAGTATGCAAATAGCTAGGCCAGTTCATCAGTTAGTGCATCTGTACCCAAGGCACTCCCTACAGGTAGAGTTCTCTATGATAGTCTAGAGACCCTATTTTATGTTGAGCATGAATTAAAACATTTGTTTCCAGTACAGCCCAATTTTTTTAAATACACTGAGGCTGATGAAATCTTCAGGAATCTTCAAAGGACCATTATACCAAGGGAAGATTGGTGGACAGATATGACAAAAATTTTATTATTTACCTTGATAAAAAAGTAAATTTTCATTATTTACCATAGTCAATTTTGGTAAAAGAAGGTGAACAAGGATAAAGTAGGTAAAGTGTATCAGAACAGGTTCAAGAGTATCAGTAAGAAGATGAAAAATAAGCAGCTAGAACAAAATTACGAGCAAGATAGCAAGATGCTCAAACATAGGCCCTGCCTCCAGATCATTCACAAAAACAAGAATAGCAAGCCATTAGTTCACTTTAACTTCTATCTTCGAGACCATCTATCTCTACTTTTATGTAACATATAGTTAGTCTTCCTAGATTATATCTCTCTTAGTTATGAGATATTTTATTCTAAATTTTTGTATAAGTACTTCCTCATTCGAAGTACTTAGGGTGGATTCTTAGACATTTTTGTAGACTTATTATTTTGGAATAAAGTGTCGTTGAACAACTCTTGTATGGCTGACTGGATGAAGAAATAAAGCAAAGGACTTTTTACAGGATTCATGTTTCAAACATTGGACAAATAAGTATTCTATATCTTATGAGTTATTGTTTTCTGGTATAATGTTTCACATGTGTTTCATATCTGAATAATAAACGAAAAAGTATATTTCAGAAAGTGCTTTACTGCATTCTGTCTTTAAAATCGTTTTTATTCTAAATGTTTTCTTCTAAGCTATCATAGGCAGGGAATTCTTAACTACTTCTTGCTTCTTAGTTTATCATTGTGGTCATTTAATAAGAAATTCTTAATTTCTTTTTATTAGTGATCACCCAATTTCCCTCTTAAAACTTGTTGAAGGATTCTTAATTGCCCTTCTTCCCTTTTAAGTCCATTTCACCCTTTCAAGCTACCATTTGTCTCTTGTTTGACTATCTTGCCCTGTGAAGCCCTCCTTTGTTGAAAAAAGTTGATCCAGTTAAGCCATCTTCAGTTGACTCCAAAGCCCAATGGCCTGAGATACTCTGTTCTATCCATTTGCTCCAGAATTCCACCACCAAACACAATCAAAACCCGCAAGCTTTCATAACTAGCCTAATATCCTATAAAACAAAGCTAAATCTTAAAGATAGAGCCCTCTCTGAGTACAGATTGGCTAGATCTGTCCTTAAAAGTTGGTTTGTGGTTACTTGAGTGATAACAGTCTTAAAATTTAAATTGTGAGAGTTGGTCATGTTCATTTTTCTTTTCTAGTCATTGAATTAGTATGTTTGTATTTGTAAATTATGTTACTTTTCATAAATTATTTTAGTTTTAGGCTTTAACTTGACATAATATTTGTGGTAGCTCATTCCTTTTGTTGATATCATAGCAGGATAAAGGACTCCATTGGAATGGGATCTTCAGACAAACTAAAAATGTTGAGTATGAATAACAAAACATTTTTCAGTGAAACCAAGTGGATTTTGAACCATGATATGTGATAAAAAATAAATATGGAGTGGATAAATGAGTACCTCCATTCATGAAAGTCACCAAGGCACTACCTATGTTTGCAATCTTGCTATATTTGTTTGACTGTGTTAAAAGAGTATTGTTTATTTGTGGCTATCGTCTATTAACAAAGATACTTGTCCACCAACTCATGGTCTCTGTGGAGAAAATTGGTATGCACAAGTGATATTCCACATTTGAAGTCCAACCATTTCTTGAATAGTAATACTTGGTTAGGACAAATAGTAAAGAAAATTGTGATCTTTTATGGATTTTAATTTATGGTTGTAATGTTTCACAGTACAATTTTGTACATGAACAACATATTTGATGAAACCAACCTAGATTGTTCTTATTTTTTTCTTGTATGTTGGATTATCACCAATACTTGGCTATTTGTATTGTGATCTAGCAATGCTTGTAAAATATGTCTCTATATAGTCCATTTATGATGAAGATGAGATGCTTGATTCTGGTTATTATACTGGAAGACACTTACATACCAAGTATGTCACCATACCAATGTCGTTGTTGTCATTAAAAAGATGTAGGAAACTAGTGTCTAATGGAATTACCACTGAGAAACCCTCAGGTCTACTACAAGAATCAAATGTATAAGGAAGCGGAGCCTTTGAGAAAACTCACAGCCTATAATATGCAAGAATTGAATGTATCGAATGTATAAGGGAGCAGAGCCATCGAGAAAACTCATAGTCTATGTGTGTGTGTATATATATATATATATCATCGTTGAATATTCTATGGCATAGCCAGGCTGTCAAATATTTTTCGGTCAGAGTACTCGTCAGATATTCGATGACAGAATCAATGGATGAAAGCATCGGAACCTTAACACTCCCATCAGACAAAATTCCCATTCTTCGCTTATCCAATGCTTAACCATTGGCTTGAAAGATTCGAAGCAACAACACTTCTATCGCACGGTTTACTTATTCCATCGATTAGCTAATGCCTAAACATCAGTTTGTTCCATAGGAAAAAAGACCTATGTGTTGAATGTTTGTCGCATATCCGATGTGACACTGTCAATTTGAAAGCATCGGAGTGACAACACTTCTATCACACAATTTGATCTTGTCGTTGATTACCCAACACCTCAACATTGGTTTGTTCCATCGGACAAAAAGAACTATGTGTCGAATATCCGACTACTTATTAGTGCGCGACCTACCAGCTATTCGATGTTATAACCATCGAATATCTGACGATTTGGAGTGTCACAAAACTGACTTATAAACATTGAATTTTTAAGAACCATTTTCGCCTTTTGATGTGTTGGATAATCGACATATGTACCATCAAATATCCGATAATGACTAAAATGTTGAGTATTCGACAGAATTCCAACGACGATTTGATAAACACCAATGTGTTGGATAGCTGACACCAATAAGTCGCATATCCAACTAATAAACAATAGATTTTGGCCCCATTTGTACTAGTCGAACTAGTCTAATTGTTCTACCATGTATGTCAGGCATTAAGACCAGTAGCGGTCATGGGGTCTATCTATATGACTACATATCACAAATCAGGCTCTACTAAGTATCCTAAGTATTTCTCACCTACAAATCATAATCGATCTCGGAAGGTTAGTAAGTGTATGGATCATAGGTAGAAGTATCGATAGGTGTGAGGCTTAGTCAAAGGAAAAACATAAGTTGACTATGGAGAAGTACTACTAAAAATATCACTTCAATGGTAAATAATGGTTTGAAGTGTATCGTATTAAGAAAAATCACTACTCAAACCAAAGCAAAAGAACCATTGACTTAAAATGCCTACCTCACACTAGTTGATCAACAACCAAAGAAAAACCAATTGACTAGTTGTGTCGCTACCACTAGAAGCTATGCAACAAACAGTTTTAAAAGGCTCAAAATATAATTCACTCAATCAATCTAAAAATTTAGAATAAGTAGTATGGCTACTCTCGCTCTCGTACACGTTGCAATACGACTAGCTATGGCATAGTCATCACATAGAATCTCCAATGGTGCACTGAGGTTTCTTCTTCTTTTTCTTCTTCTTCTAAATTGGGGCCACATGAGTAATTTATTCTTTTAAGTGATATGGCTTAGTTTCCAATCCGAAAGGTTATATATGCTTACAATTAAAAAAGGCTCACTTTCCACATGAATGTGGTAGTTGTTTCTTCAAATGGGAGGCTCATAAGTCTGACTTCAGGTTATAGTGTATTACTTACAAAGTGGTTCAAGTCGCACACTAGTGTGCTTTTATTGTGATGTGGGGATGGCTCAATAGTAAACATCAACACATAGAAAAATAACAATTTTAAGTAGTAGGCTTTTGAGTCTCATACCCATTCATTTACAAATCGTACCTCTTATCAAACATCCACCCAACGTTGCAATAGACGTGACAATTTTGGATTAGAAGTAGTCACATTGATCAAGAAAGAATAGGACTCTGGAGCATACATCGGAAAATCCAGATAATCACGGTGCGACATATGGACAACTCAATCTGTTAGAGCTCTTGATGACCCTAAGCCATTGACACCTTAATGTGTGCCTCTTTGTGATGCCATGCAGAGTACCCAGAGCATAATATGGATTATAAGTATTCTCTGAATACCGATCTGGCCACTTATGGCTATCATAATACCTAATAGACCTCTTGTTATCCAATAAGCAACAAATCTCAATTGAACTACTCTTTTGCTTGTGAATCAAAATTTCATTGATTGTTAGAATGAGATTCCATTAGAGTCTACCTTTGATTTCAAAACAACTACTACTCATTTATAGCATTGTACATTCCCTTGGCTACACCTGAAACACTACCCATTGTAGTATGGATTTCCCACCATCAGGGTTACTCTTGATCCATTTGACTTGCTAATTGGTTTGGGGATCTTCAGAATGTTATTGATTGAATGCACCTCAACGTCCTTCATAGTATAAAACCTACAATGGAAGAGCTACCGGGTAATCACTAGCTAGTAATACTCAAACACTATAACCAGACACCATGGGTCAAATGAACTATAGGTCTTAACCCCATACAGAAATTACCTACATACGAATTCTAAAACACAGAAAATAAACAATAGCGAGAGCATAACACATAGAACAAAAATATACAGAGATTTTCCCCTGGATGTCAAAACCGTGAATACTAGATTGATTTTTCATTATATTCCTTTAAATGTTACAATACATATATATATATGTGTCGAAGCATCCAATACCATGGACCGAAAACCATCATGCCTAAAACCATGTGTGAAAACCATGCACAAAACCATAGGTAGGTCCGCCCACCTAATATAGGGTCCAAAAAAAATTTCCCCGAGGTGTTGCCCCATACCCCATAGAGGGGGGCTAACGGGCCCCCTCAAACCCCCTATACAAGGGGGGTTGCTGCCCCCCTTGTGACCCCCCCGCTGCGTAATCGCCACAACGAAGGGGGGGCTCTGCTCCCCCTCTAACCCCCCAGTTCACTAGGGGGGCTAGTCGTGGAAATAATATAAAACAACCCAACATGAACACCATTTGGGTCGTCAATTATATCCAATTCAAGCCAGAGAGGCAGGGGAACAAGTGACATATTTCTTAAATATTTGTTCGCATCAATGAAATAAAGCATAATTTAGCATTCCTCTTTGCATTCCACACTTCCGCAATTGTTTCCAAGTTTCTCTAGCTATGTGGACTACAGAGGTTGTGCGGATTTCCGCACTCCCACACAATTAGTTGGTTATGTAGAGCTCCGCACTCTACAACAATAAGTTTCTTTCACACAATGAGCTTCTTCCACACTCTTCTCAAAATTGCTTTTGCATCCTGTAGATGAATAAATAACTCATTTTACACATGTTATCACTACAATAACTATTATCAGTTTCCAAATTTCAATATTAGTATAATTTTATTATTATTCACATCCTCATCAAAAATAAGTCTGCATCTTATATTCTCAACCATCTATGAAAAAACATAATAATAATAGTAATAATTAAACACATTAAGGTAAAAAAAACTTATTTCCAACCAAAAAAAAAAAATTGTTATGTAAATAAATTTTGAACAACGTTACATTCAACAAAAATCAATGTAGCCATAATGTCAAATTCGACTGTAAGCATACCTCGCCCGATGGTACTTTCGTAGGTAAAGGCACTCGGGTGACTTACCAACCATATGCCATGGGTCCGTTGGATGCCGTCTAGGTCACCAATAATCTCCAATTCAAGCTGGAGAGGTGGGTGAATGAGTGGCACACGTCTTAAATATTTGTTTGCATTGATTTCAAATAAAACCAAAAATTAATTAAATTACAAATCTCAATACTTCTAAATTTACTTATTAATATTTACCATGATGACGCTTTGAAATTCATGTCATTGAGCATCCAAAGGCACAATGAGCAACCTTTCTTGCCAATGTTGTGCAAGTTTAGCCTCCACCTAAAATGAATGACATTAAAACAACTATTACAAATCAATACTAAAAAAATCATTTCAAAATTCAAAAATGGATCACACGAAAGCAAAGTTGAAACCAAGCTAGAAGCGATTCCTTAAAACAACTATTAAAAATCAGTATTCAAAAATTGATTTCAAAATCTATCACATGCAAAGAAAATTGAAACCATTGTTCACCTATTTTCAAGAGAGTTGGAAGCATTGTCCTCCATATGTGTAGGAATCATATTTATAATTGGAACCACCTCTTTGCATTCAACACTTTCGTGCTCATTTTCAAGCCACTCTAGCTATGTGGATTGATTTCTCTGTGTGGTATTTGCTTAGCTCATTGTGTGGGAGTGCAGACCTCCGTAATTTGTTTCTACATATTCATGAGTATTTATACTATCGTTGAATCTTGTGCAGAAATCTTTCACAATGCAGAGAACTTTCATTGTGTAGATAGATTTCATTGTATGGATAGCTTTCATTGTGTAGAGTTTTCTCCACACTCTGCATTGTTGATAAATGTAACTAATTTCAGTTTTCATAATTGTTGTACTCATTTCAATATACAAACAAGAAAAGAATAAAGACAAGTTGTTATTATTAAATCATGGGTTTCATGCTCATTATTAATGGTATTCTCGGCAAAATCATGTTCTTCATGCTTCTAGGGTTTGTTAGGTCTTAGGATTTATGGTCATAATTCAATAGAGTCAAAATCATGTTTAAAGACCCTTCTAGGAAATTTGTAATTGTAAAAATAATTATTTTTTAGTCTAGAAATTCATAGAATATCCAAGAGTACAAGTCAGCCTTCTAATAATCAAGTTAACCTAGAGGAGGGAATTTGACCCCTTGAGAAGGCTATATAAAGGAGCAATTTGACTTCATTTGTGACACTCACTCACAAGTTCAATCGACAAGAAAGAGTTCAATTTGTAGCTGGTAAGGGAAGAAAAAGGAGAGAAAAGGTCTAGAAGAAGCTAGGAGGATGAAATTTCTTGTTTTGGGGCTCTATCTTTCTCACACATGCAAAATTATAGGGTTTATGGGTTGTAGAAACAGGTCGAAGTTGCAAGTCTGAGTTGTAATAGGAAGAAGTGCAAAATATGGTATATGGAAGAGGGAAAACCCTTATCTTGACCTCGTTGACCTTGGGAGAGTTGTATTTCTATAGCTAGGTCTTAGGAGGAGGATATATTAAGGTTTCCAAGACGCTGCAAGGATGAAGTTTTTGGGTCGAAGTTGCAAGTCGAGTAGCAGTGTTGCAGCTAGCAAGTCGAAGTGCAGGGTGTAGCAATTTGGTGTAGACACAAGGAAGGACTTGAGAAAGGACCGACTCGGTACTAGGACATGGACTTGGTCTAGGGATTGGGTTTTTGTATCGCATTTGAAGCAGATTCTAAGAAGAGAATAGTTTTTGGGTTTTCCCCTTGGAGGGGCTTTGCCCTGCCTGAGAGCTTATATCTGTGTCCTATTTTTGTTACTAGTATTGTTTTTTATATTGTTTGATGAAGTATCTAACTAAATAAGATAAAGAAGATAACTAAAGATTCACAAGCACTATCAAGGTTAAGGAAAATAAGATACAATAGTTGTCGCTTTACATTTTCTAACACACACAACCTTTAATCAATTAATTAGTGGTAGAGGAAGGGACTCTATTGCATTGCAACTATTACCCTTGTTTTTAAGTAGCTTTATTAATACCTTAAAATATTGGATAAAAATATTATTGGGTAATACTCTAGGATGATATAGAGGTAGGGTAACTTTGATACATCTATGTAAACACAATAATGCTATGCTCATCTCCACACTTCACCAATGTTTGTGGGTCTCCCTATGTCTATTTTAAGGTATTGGATAAATGTATCGTTCAGTGACCTTTGATGAGAATGTGGAGGTGTGCTTTGATATATTTATGTGGGAATATGTTAGGTAGTGTTATGTCTTCTTGATGTGTTTTATTACTATGTGTAGAAATTCCCACTGTAGATCAATAGATTATGCAATATACTAAAGCAAAATACAAGATCTACTTCTACAACAAACTTTGTGGAAGCTTAATCGAATATGAGAAAGATCAATGAGAACATATATAACTGAGAATGAGAAATCAATTACATAAAACATAGAAGAAATAACTCGGGGGAAGCCTCAACCTAAAACCCCAATCTTTGTATTATCATACAAGTGGAAATCTTGTTCAAGTTACAAAAAGAATCAGCTCTCAAGTTATCCTGCTCTCTCTGCAATCAAACAATACTACTCATAAACAGTCAAAGGATCTCACAACCTTCTCCTCTGCCCTCCAAGACTCCTATTTCCTTGCATAGTTTTTCCTGGGGTCCAGTGCTTCCACTTGTGTGAATTCCCACCTCACACAGCTCACTTGGTTCAGAAATATTTGCACAAACCTGAAGGAGATAATTTCTTCTGCGTGGATGAGTTTCCTTTATAGGAAAAATCTTCCAACTGATAGTACATTGTCCCTTCCTTTAATCTCAACTGGGTCTCTGACTGAATTGACATGCATGAATTATTTATGATAGAATATTCAGTTATCTGAAGTGTAGCAGTCACATGCATGCAAGCATTAACTAACTGAACTCACAATTAATTCAACAAACTGTTTGAATTAATCTAACTGGACTTGACTCAATTAACTGAGCCAACTAATTACAACTCAATATTACAACTCATCCTTATCTCTTTAACTGATGGATAAATTCCTCAATTAATGGAGAAATTGTTGCATGTCCCCACATAGACTTCGTGTTTGATTTTCTATAACTAATTAACTCATGGTGAACTAATTAATTATTTTACAAACAGCTGCTAAGATCAAATTCGAGTTTTACTTCTCAAATTTAGCTCAAGGACTAACTAAAATTGGAATCTATCCCAAAATTCTATTTATAGCAAAGTTATTTTTAGCACTTCCATTTTTCATTCCTTGTTGCTATGCCCAACACTAGTACCCGAACTGCTATTTATAGCAGTGTTATTTTTAGCATTTCTTGTTGCCATTTTCAACACTCCCTCTCAACAAGAAAGGCATTCAACTTGAACCCGATCCTGAACCTTTGGAATGTTCTACATGTAACACTTCTCCCAAGTGTTATTGCTCCAGCAACTCTAAAAACAAAAAAACTCACAACTGACCTCTCTATTGGGCTAGAAACATCCTTTAATGCTGAAGCTCCATCTATGCTGACAAGTGCTCCTTCTCTAACCTCTGAGATGCTACAACATTCCATGCATCTCGCACCATTGCACACCTCTCTGTGCCATCTTGCACTAGTGCAACACTCCTGTGCCTCTCGCATTGTTGCAGCCTACTAGCTTTGCACTGTCTTGGGACTCCTGCACTGTAGATCTCTTTGCTACTCCATCCACATCTGTCTCTACCCACTTAGCCAGTCCTGCTACTCCTCATTAGGGCTCTTATAGCAAGGTCTAATCAAAGAGGTTGGGTACCTCAATGATCCTACCACTATTCCAACCTTCTTGGGACTATCACTCCACATCGCCCCACCTCCGACCTAGAGGTATGGATGCATGTGATCTGTCTGCTCACTTGGCTTGAAATTTCCCCCTACTGGAGGTCTCTGGATGAGTAGATGCCTCCACTCGATCTCCTCTCGGCTTCCCCAGTTGTGGCTGATCCACAACCTCCTGAAGCTACTTCACTAATCGTGGGTCCTCCATAATTGTTTGAGACTTCGTCCGGCACTGCATGTTGAGAGGTAGTGTACTCTCACTCTCAACCACCAAGTCTCCAATGGTTTCCTTGCTCCTCAAGGCTTTTCATGCATCTTGAACCTCAAGAGCATACAAGTTCTTGAATCATGAACCGATCTGCTTCACCTGCCTAGTGGTGATGTGTCGAAGGAAAACCTTTCCCTTACTGAAGACTACATCATAGCCCTTGTCTTCCAGCATTGCAATCAACACCAAATTTTTCCTTAGTCCTAGTACATACTTGACATCAATCATGGTAATGAGAGCTTCATTCTCCCTCTGAAAACCAACCGTGCCTATACCTGAGACACTATATTTTTCATCATTACCCATCGCTATGAGTATCTGGATATATTCCTCCTCCAAGGTACTGAACAAACTCTTGTCGACAATCATGTGGAAAGAAGCTCCACTGTCAAGAAACCAACGACATCCCACCATGGATGAAACCATGCATGCAAAGAGTGTGAAATCCAACGCGAACTGTGAGGCTAATGCCTCACCTTCAGATCCTTCCTTGGATCCCATCTTGGATTTCTTCAATGGACAATTTGTAGCAAAATGGCCTACATCATGACAATGAAAGCATCGCACTTTCGAATTGTCAAACTCCTTCCCACCATAGGAAGAACTCGATTTGGGATGAGAATCCTTCTCCTTCCCCTTCTTCGCCTTACTCACTAAGGTGCAATCTTCTTCATCCTCCTTGGATGAAGAACCATCTCTGGTGCTTCTTCTTATCTCCTCCTGCATCAGTTCCAACCAAAGTCGTTCCCAATCTGGCAGTTTTTCTCTTCCATTAACCAAGTCTTAGTAGCTATGCTGGCTCTTAGGAAGACCAAGGAGTGCAAGACTCACCCTGTCATCATCGGCTGTCATGATCCCTACACTTCCAAGCTCATCCCTGCATGTGGTAAGTTTGTTCAGATATGCAGAGATCATGTCACCCTTTTCACACTTGATTTTCTGAAGCTTGTCTTTCAGTGCCAACTTCCTCTGATCGCTATTGTTTTGATATAGATCTTTCAATGTTTTCCACATCAAAAATGGTGTCTCTTTCCCTTGGAGGCTCGAGACTATGTGATCTCAAACTCCCCCCAGGAGGATTCTCCTTGCTCTAGCCACACATTTCTTCCATTCCGACAATTCTGTGGCATCAGATGCTATGGGCTTGGGAACTTCTTGATTAATGAAGTCGTTTAGATTGTTATCCTCTAATACTACTTTCGTGCAATCCTTCCAGGCTATATAATTCGAGCTACCATCAAGGGCATACTCGAGTCTTAAATCGCTGAATGCCATTGGTGAAATTGAGATGCGATAAGAACTCGATTTCTATATTCAGGAACCACAAACTTCAAACTTCTCCCTTCTTGTATATTTTTCTTCTCCTTTGATCACCTTTGCTCTGATACCATGTAGAAATTCCCACTGTAGATCAATGGATTATGCAATATACTAAAGCAAAATACAAGGTCTACTTCTACAACAAACTTTGCGAAAGCTTAATCGAATATGAGCAAGATTGATGAGAACACATATACTTGATAATGAGAAATCAATCACACATAACACAGAAGAAATAACCATAGGAAAGCCTCAACCTAAAACCCCAATCTCTGTATTATCATACAAGTGGAAATCTTGTTCAAGTTACAAAAAGAATCAGCTCTCAAGCTATCCTGCTCTCTCTACAATCAAACAATACTACTCATAGAAGTCAAAGGCTCTCACAACCTTCTCCTCTGTCCTCCAAGCCTCCTATTTCCTTGCGCAGTTTTTCTTGGGGTCCAATGCTTCCACTTGTGTGAATTCCCACCTCACACAGCTCACTTGGCTTAGAAATAATTGCACAAACCTGAAGGAGATAATTTCTTCTGCATGGATGAGTTTCCTTTATAGGAAAAATCCTCCAACTGATAGTACACTGTCCCTTTCTCTGATCTCAACTGGGTCTCCCACTGAACTGACATGCATGAGTTATTTATGAGAGAATATTCAGTTATCTGAAGTGCAATAGTTACATGCATGCAAGAATTAACTAATTGAACTCACAGTTAATTGAAAAAACCGTTTGAATTAATCTAACTGGACTTGACTCAGTTAACTGAGCCAACTAATTACAACTCAATATTACAACTCATCCTCATCTCTTTAACTGATGGATAAATTCCTCAGTTAATGGAGAAACTGTTGCATGTCCCCACATAGACTTCATGTTTTATTTTCTACAACTAATTAACTCATAGTGAATTAATTAATTATTTTACAAATAACTGCTAAGATCAAATTCGAATTTTACTTCTCAATTTTAGTTCAGGGACTAACTAAAATTGGAATCTATCCCGAAATTCTATTTATAACAAATCTATTTTTAGCACTTCCATTTTTCATTCCTTGTTGCTATGTCCAACACTAGTACCCGAACTGTTATTTATAGCAGTGCTATTTTTAGCACTTCTATTTTTACCATTTCTTGTTGCCATTTTCAACACTATGTCTAAGTGCTCCCTTAGCTATCTTTTTTTAAACAATAATGAGTACATTCCACTAGGCACAATCGGTAACTTTGTAGAAACGACGACCACTATTCCACCTGGTAGAATCAATATTTCATAAATGCCACAAGGGCCAAGATGTCTCCAGATACTTGAACCCATGCTACTTGGGACACAAATCGTGAACCATACCACTTGAGATAAGTTCCTTTGACCTTATCTACCTTCAACATTGAATAAATATATAATTTGGCAAGCATTGAGGAGAATATAGAGATGGGATTTGGTTCACTTAAGTGTCCATAAGGGTACATAACGCACCTCACACATTCAACTACTATCATAAGATACCTTATAATTACTTGAAGGTTTGAAGTGAAATCCTTACATTTTTTTCACTTTAACTAGAATGGTTATCATTTATATTAAAAGTAAGCTACAACAATATCATACAACAAATTTATAAAAAATAGGAGAATTTTGATAAATTAACTTCACACAAATATAAAAAATCAAGATAACAACTAACTCATGATGTAGTTCTTATACTTCTAGAAACAAAATTAATAGTGTGCTTATATAAGTCATAATAAATTGACCTAAAGCTAAGATAGATATGCAAAACATTTACAACACCTAAAATTAAAAGAAGATGTGCCCACTAAAAGCCTTGCTTGACATCTACCTAAAAATATAGTTTCGGTATTACATTCTCCTTTGCCACGTCTTCATGCAATTGTTGAACTATCTCCTCTTCCTTGCTTGATATTCTAACCAATCCAATGGAAATCTTTGAGAAAGAAACAAGTGAATGTGAGCTCATGGAAAGACCTAAAATCAATTGATGTAACATTTTGTAATCAACTTATAATTTCTCCAAATGTTGGCTTTTCCAAATTAAAACTAATGATAGTTCAACATTTTTGCCACCTGACATTCCATATAAGAGAGAAATTTGTTACTATGATGGGAAGAAATTTCCTAAAGTTCATCAATTTTCCTTAAATATGGCCGCCTAAAATTCATCAATTTGCCTAAAATGACTCCCATGCATTACGGGTTACCACATACAATTAATTAGAACTGCAAGAGAATATATAGTAAATGTATACTAGCCTATACCCATCGATATGATTTTTTTCCAAAGTTTTTTAAGCTCTAATTCTATTGTTTGAATTTAAATTATACATTTTCTTTCTTTCCATCTTTATGGTGTATATTTTTTTTTGCATTTCAACTATTTATATTCAATCTCAAAAGGATATTACATAGAAAATATATCCATTTTTAGAACCACCATGGTCAACATAAAGAGAAATTCCATCGTGAAAGCCATCAGAAAAATAAATAGACAGAGAAATAACTTTCTCCTCAAGATAACAAGAAACAAAAACATAGTTTTTCCACAAGTCATCTACTAACCATCTACACCCTTCAGACAACACCAAGAAGAATACATAAAACCAATATAGCTCTGCCCAGGTCACTCCAATCCCTGAACCAGAGACAAGGTTAGTTTTCAACATACAATACATAAACAAAAGTACTCAGCTCAACACAAATTCAATGCCAGAACATAGAAAGCAATGTGAACAACACTCAGTTGCTCCAATTTTTGACATTGTAACCAATACCAGTATACCAATGCTCGCTCCAACATCACTACAACACTATAAATCTAGGGCCAAATATAAAACCACCCTAGGATATATGCCACAAAGGAAGCCTCCATTTGAAAACCAAGCAATATAGCAACACAAAAACACCTTAAGATTATGGGCAAAAAACAAACATCAAAGCGTTGACTTAGATTCTCAAGATCCCAACAATATTTATATTGATAGCCCCACTCACAACAATAAAAAATAAGGCCCTGAGAAGTCAATGATACCATCTCTTTCCCATCTAGAGGTGTAATAAACCCATCCCACCAAGCCCATTGTATGAAGAACAATAAGGCCAATTACGACATTTTGGTATCGTGATACCAAAAATAGAGACTCTACACATTTCTAAAAAATATTGAAGTTTATCTTCGAACAACATATGCCAACACATTATGCTAAAGAGCTAAAAAGTGATAAGAACCACAACAAAGAGACCATACATGGAAAAAACCTGCCAAAAAGAGGACAAGAGACATAGGACTAACCATCCCTAGTCCTGATCAGATGATATAATAGTTGGAGTTTGAGCATTGCCATCTAGAGGATCAATTATATTACTAAAGGCCTAGGTCACTCACCAGAAAAATTTCCACCCGAGCCAGTCGAGAATCCACATTATCCAAGAAAAAACCTTTAGTTTCAAAGCATACGTTTAATTCCCTCCAAGGAAGAGAAAAATTTGTAATTCTCTGCTCACTTATCTTTGAAAATTAGACACAATAGAGTATCCATCTGTTGGTGTAGAGCCAAAGAATTTAGGAAGTGAAGCTGCTTTTTCCTAAATTCGCAAGGATTAGGAACCCACCTCATATACTCCCCCTCCACTTCAAAGTCTGAGTGATAAGTTTAATCCCTTGCCTCTTTACACTCCAACAATAAGATTTCCTTCCTCACCACGAGAGGAATAGTATAAAAAAAGTAGCAATAGTGTCATACAAAAAGGGACAAACTCTTTTATACCTAACACTACCACCACCCCTCCTGCTAACCATTCTTTATCAAGGAATAGTTAGCATAGTTTCAAGGGAAAAATGGGTACAACCTCTAATAATAACTCTACCAATGAAATAGGAAAAATGGATGAGACATAAAACCTTGACACCCTGACCAAAAACTACCAAGTCATCCACCAATTTCCACACAATAGGAGCAAATTCTAACAACCCCTTAAATTCACTACAACCCATAGACATAACACAACATATTCCACAGAAACATAATAAAAAATTGAAATATTTTTTACCCAAACAAAGGACAAAAAAATTGACAACCTTCAATTCACTCAACGTCTCCAATATTAGACTTAGGAAAATTCAATATAATTGCACTTGGGTAATATTATAAAGACCCAAAATAATAGACTCAATGCACCATATATACAGAGGAAAAAAAACTTCAATACAACCCAATTAATGATACGCACCTCTATTGACCGAAAAAATCCACTCCAAATCCTTTGTAAACACAACAAAAAAAACAAGCTTCCAACACCATAATACAATGACAACAAAGGAAAATTTTAGCCTATGACAATCACTACCAGATTTACTAGAAAAAAAGAAGTAAAAAGGTCGAGCACTAGCAGAGTTAATATCTCAATGTCACCATCATAAAAGCAAGAACCCTAACTTGACATCCAAAAATTGAAACAAGTGAAGGAGGTTGAGGAGATATCCTTACCTCCACTCCCACATACTGCGTACCTCTTCCACCCCATTACCATAACTATGCATTTTAAATGATGAGACCATCAATTGAAATTCACATACCTTTAACTACCCTCTCCCACGCCTTAACCATGGATAGGCACCTTTTACAATGGTACATCTTTTGATGGGGCTATAACTCCTCCTATGACAACACCCCCATCAGGGAAACTTCATGGTGTATATTATAAGTTGGATTGAATAGGTTTAAATTGTTTTGCATATTCAATATATCCAATTTTTGAGATAGACCATGAGTTATATATATATATATATATATATATATATATATATATATATATATATATATATATATTATTTATATATATATATATATTATGTCTCCAAAAATTTTCCGCTACTGGTTTGCTTGAAGGGAAACCAAACCAGTAACATAATTTTAGATTTTTAAGGTTGCTAAGGTCTCATCTAACTAGAGCATCTTGTGAATAGAAACTTATAAAAACAGGTTGGTTGTGCTAGAGCTTGACATACATTGACATGAGAGGACAAAAAAGCTACTAGTGCTACAAGAAAAAAAATAGTGAGTCATAACAACTATTGAGCAGAATCTCCAGGAATTTGCCTTTACTGATCACTACCCTCATATGAGGAGGAGATGTTGGCTAATCTCCTAGCTAGAATGGTCATCTTGTGGTCAATACGTCAATTTTTTCCTCCAACGTTGAAAATTTGATAGAATTCTCCTATTGAGTCCTCTTGTACCTCCCTACGCCACTTGCAATATTCAAATGGTATTTAGCCTTATGTTAGCTTCATGCCATGAACAATGAAATGACAGGAGCACATGCAATGCACTAAGTATAGTGGGAAACACAACCCCGTTTCATATGAGCTAGCATCATATCAAGATAAGGGGGATGCTTGCTCCTGAACACCCTCCTTAGAGAATATTTTTGAAATGTTATTATAAGTATATTTATTATTTTTTTAAATAATTTTATTTCACTGAAAATTATATATTTTCATAAATATAACAATTTATATCCATTTACATATGTGATTAACAATTTTATTTTCATATTATTATTTTACATTAAAAAATGGAAGATAATCCTTAATGAAAATTATGGTGTATTTACTTTTTTGATTATCACACTCACCACGTAAATTGATAAACAATATCCTATTTTATGTATAGATTTTATTCACTGCCATAAAGTATCAAACATCATTCACTTACCCTAAAATAATTTTTACAATCTCATTTAAAAACATTAAAATATTTAAATAATTATATTTTATGGATTTAATAGTAATTAGTATAACTTTATTTAGTTGGGTTTAGTGTAGACGTTTTTAATAGAAGTGAAACATTTTTAAAGATAAGCGTTCTTTCTAGAAGCTCAACGAGCATTTTTACACCTTGGATGGAAGAGATATTTTATGCTTTCAAGTTAGGAAGAAATATATTTTACAATCCCATAAAAAAATACTTATTACGATTGCGGACATTAAACCATGATAAAGAAAAAGATATTTGAGAAAAAAAAAATATTTTAATATGTATGTTCTCTTAATCCTAAAAATAAGGTTGAGCATTCTCTTTAAATTTGATTATTGAGTCATTCTTGGACAATGGCATCTATGGCTAAACATAGCCAGTAATACTCAATAATAAGGTAACGTATAAGGTAATATTGTCCATACCATGTTTCAAACTTAATTTAAAATTTTGTAATCAAGGAAAAAAAAAAAAAACATTCTCTTTAACCTATTCATTGAGAAGTATAACAACTATATTCAATAACTCTAAAGAAACAAAAAAATTTAGATAACTCAAATATTCTATAATTTAATGGGTTTTCTAATGGTAATGGGGTTTGTAAGTTTTAATATTAATATTAACTATTATGGTGATGGTGATGGTGATGGTGATGGTGATGGTAGTGGTTAACGTCTACTGAGACCAAAATGGTTTATCGGACCTATAATTTTCTTAGTTTTTAATTGTCTGGCTCCTCGTTTTTCTTGGCGAGATTGGTGTTGTAGCTTTCTTTTTTTTCTTTACGGTCTTCTAACTTCCTTTATCTTGCATCTCCTTCATCTCTTATGGTTCTTGGGACATTGGTGTCTTAGCTTCGTGATCTATTGTGTTTGTCCTTTTGAAGATAGTCGGAGGAGAAGTTTGGTTTAGGAGATCTACTTTGTTGTTAAATGAAGATTTATTTTGTGCGGTATTCTAATCCTCATAACTATTGATGCTTGAGGGATTGTCGAGTTCACTTTTTTGTTGTTGGGCAGGGCTTTCTCCCTGCTTGTCTTGAGAGTTGTTTCTTTCTTGCCCGATTTCTTGTGCTTCAGAGTTTTCTCTAGAGTATTCTTCTTTGATGATAGTGTAGTGTTCTTTTTGTGCTCCTTCCCACCATGTAGATCTGTAGTGGTTTTTTCTAGTAGAATTTTTTTAGGAGGATTTTGGGCAATTTTTGGCTAGATTTGTTTCAAAGCAGGATCAACATCTGAAGAGGACACTTTCATAATCAAGTTTCTGGTTCCATACATAGTCTTTACTTGTTAGGTTTATTTCAGCTGGGAATCCGGCGTTGAAGTCCATTTCCACACAGATGCGTGCATATGTGGTTCTGGCATATTCCTCTATTTCTGGGCACCTGTGGTAAAATTTCCCAATTGCATTTCCAATGGCTTTTAGTGAGGGGAGATTCTAGAGATCCAAGGGTAGGCTTGGCAATCTCACCCAAACTGGTACTGAGGTTATGACTGTTGTTGAGGGATCGAATTATGGGTTCCATGACTTCATGAATAGGCTTGAGTTTTCTCAAAACCAAGGGTTGGAATCTAGAATACATTGTCTGCTTTCAGGATTTTCAAAATCTACTATAAAGAAACCCCTAGCACAGGGGTAGATATTAATTTCATTAGAAAAGACAGACTTCCATACCTCCGAGATCCAATTGTGGAGAGTTGTCAGCCGCGGCCAAAAACCATTGAACCAACAGATTAGAGCACTTTCAGAAAACTTCAAAGCCTCATCGAGTGAGGCCTGGACCACCTGGATAGTAGGAACTGGGGCTTCACTAATGATATGGGCAAGAGCTTGCCCTCCAGAGGCAGACGAAACTGAGCCAACAACTATTTTTGCAAAGCTGGGCGCCATATTTTACTTGCCTGTAGAACCCAGGCACAGAGAAATAAGGCAAAAAAAAAAAATAAAACATTATTTACCTTAATACTAATAATATGATATTAATATTATATATACTATAATAATTATTAACCATATATATATTATAACCAGAACATAATATAATATTTGTATTTATAGTAATTATTAAATATTAAATATGAATTATATTAATATTATTATAGACATATTATATTTAATAATGATAATCAAGAAGAATGCCTACTATTGTGGTCTATTCAAATTTTAAAAAAGTAAAAAGGTTAATTGTAATTCTTTAATATGTATTTCTATGATCAAAGAGAAGGAAAGAAGTGTTCCTCGATCACTATAGTTTTTCTAACTTAACAAGTCAAAAAAAATTAATAGTGAAAATAAAGTTTTGAAAATAAAAAATAAATATGAGTAAAAGTTAATTGCTAAAATATATTAATAACATAATATTATATAATGTTAATATCAAATTAATATTTAAAATTAAAATATATTTATATATTATTAATATTAATTTTAATTAATAATCATGTCAATTTTAAATAGTAATAATAGTATATCATAACTCAATAATCTTTTCCTCGTCTCGGCGCGTGTTATAGCTTTGTATGGAGTGTCATACATGTCCCATTATCCCTGTTTTGGCGTTTAGCGAGTCTCCTGTTACAGGTTACATTTGCTCATCTGACACCTATCATCCTTCCTTCCCTAAACTTTCTAGGCTATTTCATTCCATGCGTCCTTGTCCTAAGACACGATTCAAGTTTTTAGGAGGATGTTATTGGTTTAATTTTGCTCATTTTCTCTATTAGTGGGTTTTTCTTCCTTATCAAGGTTATAGTGGATTAAAACATTACTTTCTGTTATACTCTCTGAGTATAGCAAGAAGGTTGAGTATTTCTATTCCTTTCTTCCTTTTTCAGTGGAGCTCATGATTGTTTAGCTAGCTAGTAAGTGAACCCGTTAGTATCTACCAGTTTGGAGTTTCCCTGTAGTATCGTTGACAGCTTGAGATTACTCGCGTATGAAAGTTCTGGCGATTTTCATGGTTCTAGTTCTCTCTCTACATCATGAAGACCTTGCGCGGAGCACAGAGCTGAACTGTCCTTGTGATATCACTTTTGCCCATTCCGGCGGCACACATGGAGATCCTCTCCGATGTGTCTGCTTCCTCAACTTTAGTATGGGCTACTATCGAAGCTGAAAACGCTTTGTAAGCAGTTCTGTACATACGAATTGGCATCCTGAAGTGGAAAACGCTATTATTCCACCTGTCTCCTTGACAGAACGTGAAATTGAAGGTGGCGGGGATGATTTCCCGCGACGTAGAAGGAAGCAACAGCCTATGAAAACTATTATGCCACCCTCTACATGCAACCTTGATAGTGCTTTTCTTGCGGACAAAATTATAAGCCTCCAGAAAAGAGCTCTAGTAGGACAGTGGCATTTCCCAGATATGGAGGAGTCACAGATGCGGTCATGGCTAGGGAAACGGTGGAACTACTTGCTTGGATATATCCCAACGATTGTGAGACTTATGAGAGATTGGTATAGCTTCCATTTTCTAGATGAGAAAGATCTAAAGAAAATCCTTTCCATTCCATGGGTGCACGAGAAGAGCTTTTTAGCCCTACACAAATGGCATGTAGGTTATAACCCCCTTAAAAATACTCCCTCCAATAATCTAATCTGGGTTAAACTCCCTAGCCTTCCTATAGAATTATGGAACCATGAGACACTATCTGATATAGGGAATGCAATAGGGAAGTTTGTATATGTTGACCCGAGATGCTTGGGTGCTAAGGATAAAAGAGTTGGGTAGATTTTAATAGAAAAGGAGTTTCGAGGTGGTTTTCCAGACCATATCGAGCTGATGTGGGGAGACTTAAAATTGAGACAAAGGTTGGACTTTTGGGGAGTCCCATTTCGATGCTCCACATGCCACAGAATAGGTCACCTGAAAGAAAATTGTAATCGTCTCCGATGGGACAAAAATGTTAAGAGGAATAAACAACACAAGCATAATTCTCTAGAATTGAAGCATAAGGATTTTCCAGGGGGCCGGAATTCTATAAATAGTCAGTCGCCTTCTTGAGGTGCGCCTAAATCATTATCTTCCCTTCTATCTCCTCACTCTAAGGCTTGCCAATTCCATAAGAAGGACTATCGATCAGTATCCTTATCGCCCAGACAACTCTCCTCACAGGGTTTAGTTCATGATTTTCTGACTTTATCCCCCCCCCAGGAACCTATTCAATGCAGTGAAGTTCCTCTCCCTCCACAATTTCCCCATCCTGAATCTATTCCACATTCTAAATCACATATTACTTATGTCCCTTCTTCTTCCCCTTCTCCGATCATTACTTTCTCTCACAACAAAGGAAAAGGAAAAGAAATTGTTTCCGAAATGTCTCCACTATCTGATATGGAGAAGATGTCTGGTCCCATTTAGAAGCCTCAGATGGATAACAGGAACACTCCATGCCCATCTATTACTCCACTAAATTCTCAAATTACTTCTCCAACAAACTCAGTAGGAAGTGATTTGGACATGCTTTTAAAGAAATCATCCCTTGCTCTATCTCCACTAACTATTCACAAACCGAGGTCTGCTTCATCTCCTCTTATCAGTCCAAATTCTTCTCGTAACATTATAGTGAGGAGAAAACATAATAGAGGTACTAGAAATTTCCGTGGAAGATCCCTTGTCTCTTCCAGGAATTTGGACCATTCCCTGATTGATATTCCTATCATTGAACTATCTGACAATGGGCCCCTTGGAGCAAGATTGGCCTCTAATGGTCAGCCATGACTATTATCATCTCAATGAACATAAGGGGTCTAGGGGCAAACCAGAAATTTCTTGCCCTAAAGAAGATTTTCACCTACAATCATCCTAATATTATTTTAATACAAGAAACAATGCATTCTGTTGAGGATTCAATTATATATTTCCACCGTCTTTTTCACAATGGCACATTGTCGCAACAAATGCAAATTGTTTTTCTAGTGGACTTGTAATCCTATGGAATCCATTATGGATTGCGGCTAAAGCATTTAAATGTTTTTTTGGAATCCTTCCTTCTTGCTAACATCAAGGGTTTCTCAGGTTCTATTCATATTTTAAATATCTATGCCCCTTATAAGGACTGCCGCCCCTTCTGGAATAGATTTTTGTCTTCAGAGATTTTGGAGTTAGATCTATTTCTTATGGGTGGGGATTTAAACTGTACAATATGTGGGGATGAGGTATGGGGAAGTACAAGGAAGATGGATCCACTAGCAGGTTTTATTAAAGAATCCTTACTACAACATAACCTGACAGATATTTCTCCACAATCTTTGGGTCCTACATGGGATAGTGGCAGAAATGGTCCCACATTTGTGGCTAAAAGATTGGATAGATTTTTGATCTCTGATAACCTTTTGGTTTGGATGGGTAGGCCTATTTCCAATATCATCAATTGCTTCATATCTGATCATAGACCTATTACTTTATCTTGGGGCAATAGGAATATAAGAAAGGCCTTCCTTATAAATTCAATAGAGTCTGGCTGGAGGACAAGGAATTCAATGATCTTGTTAAAAAAAATTGGCATGATAGTTGCTCCAATGAGATAATATCTCCTTCTCAACACCTATTGGACAATCTGCGGGAACTAAAGGTTAAGGTTATTACGTGACAGAGAAACAAGCGAATCGCCAACAGAGCTGCATTGAAATAAATTTAGGATATTCTGGATAAAATAGCGGTGGAATATAAAAATGGCAACATATCTTTCTTTGTCCGAAATAAGATCCATGAACTAGAAAAGAAAAGGCACAATTTACTTACAATAGAGGAAACTACATGAAGGTTAAAGAGCAGGGCATTGTGCCTGAAAGAAGGAGATCGGAACACCAAGTCTTTCCACATATTTGCATATCATAGGAGAGTTATAAATTCTATCTAGGAAATATAGACTAATAGTGGGGATAAGATTTTCTCTCAAGAGGAAATCTCATCAGAAGTTGTGTCATATTTCAAAATTTTCTATAAAAGAAATGATAATAATAACTGTGAGGATATCTTATGGGGAATTGCTCCTTTCCCTTCCATGTTTAATGAGGAACAAACTACTTCCCTCTTCTAGCCTGTTTCTGAAAATGAACTATTAGAGGTAATGAAATATTTCAAAAAAGATAAAAGTCCAGGCCCTAATGGCTAGACTATTGAATTTTATCTCCATTTCTTTGATCTTCTTAAGAATGATATCCTGGGGATGGTGGAGGAGTCATGGATGAGAGGATTTTTTCATCCTCATTATACGTCTACATATATCACCCTTATCCCCAAAAAGAAGATTGCAAATTCATTTTCAGCTTTTAGACCGATTTCCCTTTGCAATTCTATCTATAAAATATCCTCTAAAATTATCACCAACAGAATCTGAGGCATCTTGTCAAATCATATCTCTTTAGAACAACATGGTTTTCTAAAGGATATAAATATTATTGAGGTTGTGGCGAATACACAAGAGTGTCTACATTCCATCCATCTCAAAAAGATTGGTGCGGCCATTCTTCAATTGGATCTGAAGAAAGCATATGATAGCCTTGATTGGGGTTTCCTTAGATGCATTCTAAGTAAGATAGGCCTAAAATATGAATGCATTGAATGGATCATGGTCTGTGTTGAGAATGTGAATTTTGCTATCCTTATTAATGGTCTTCCCACAATTGTTTTTGCTGCTACTAGAGGCCTTCGCTAGGGCTGTTCTCTGTCTCCACTTTTGTTTATCTTGGCCATGGACTCTCTTAGTATACATATCAATGGGGCGGTAAAAGAAAATTATTTAAGACTATTAGAATATGTCGTGGATCATATATCTCCCACAGTCTTTTTGTTAATGATATTATGATTTTTGGTATGATTTGTAGACTTTCTTGGCAATGTGTACATGATATCCTAAGGAAATTTCAAAATGCTTTTGGAATCTACATCAATGAGGGAAAATCTTATTTCTTTTCTGATGTTGAAGACTTGGAATCATTGGATTTTCTATCGACTCTCTTTAATATTGGTACCAAGTCGTTAAGAGAGGGTATTAAATATTTGGGTTTTCATCTCAAACCTGCAATTTATAAAAGTTCTGATTGGTTATGGCTTACGAACATGTTTTATAAGAGAATCGAAGGATGGGAGTTCAAATGCCTATCCATTGCAGGTAGGGCAATGTTGGCTCAATCTGTTCTGGCCCAGATCACTGTTTATTGGGCCCACTTATACTATTTTCCCTCTAGTATCATTGCCAATCTTAACAGGCTTATGACAAATTTCATTTAGGGAGGTGGGAAACATAAAAGCAAATATCATCTGACCAATCTCTCAAAAATCTCTCTCCCAAAGATTCTAGGTGGTTGGGGTATTATGAATATAAGGAATTTTGGTAAGGCCCTTTTATGTAAATCATTCTGGAGGAGTATTAATGGGGTCAGCTTTTGGAGTGCTACCATCAGAAGGAAGTACATGGAGAATAAAGACCTCACTTACTGGTATTGTGTTGGAACCATTGGGAAATCCCAGGGATCTACTATATGGAACAACTTTCGTAGAATTAAATCCTTTATACTTGAGAATCTATATTGGTATATCCATAATGGTAAAGATGTGCTCATAGGGCACGATCACATTATTGGTTTGGGAGAGGATTTTTGCTTCCCTCGATCTATTATCTCGGCTTTGCATAGATCTGGGACCTTTTATTGGAATCAACTCATTGAAGGCTAGCATGGGGCTTTTCCTATATGGAAAAATGTGCAGTCCTTGGGCATTTCTCAGGATTATTCTCAGTAGTGGGACAATATTTTGATATCAATTAGGGGCTCTGGTATTTGTAATTCTGATGGAAAGAACCAACTTTCATGGAGGGGTGTTAAGTGTTAGGATGAATTAAAGGTCAAAGAGATTTATTTGGTTCTAGCAAGGTCGATGTCGAGTCCTTTGCAATACACCTTTCCTACCTCTTTATGGAAAACAGGAGTGCCTTACAAAATTATTCATTTTTCCTGGCTTATATTCCATAACAAGATATTAACTTGGGAGAACCTCCAAAAAAGGCATTGGCAAGGTCCTAATATTTGTTTACTTTGTAAAAATGGGAATGAGAATAGTAATCATATCTTTCTTACTTATAGTTATACCTATCAGTTGTGGAAGGAACTAGCAACATATTTGGGTTTCCATCAAATAGATCATACAGATGTCAAGGAGGCTATCAGATGGTGGGGCTCGCAGAAAGTTGCTCTTAGATCTATCCCTCTATTGTTTTTTTGGTATGTCTAGAAGAAAAGGAATAATGCCATATTCTGAGAGGGGAAAGGCTCTTATTTGCCTCTGTCTAATCAAATCATATCGATGCATCTCTCCATTCCTAAAAAAGAATCTACTAACAAAATTCTCAGACCTTGCATCTTTTCAGTACAGCAGATGTGGTATCCAAGGGTTTTTTTTTTATGGAGCTGCACAGAGAGGCTTGTGCACATGTGGAGTCTACATATTAATGTCCAACGACCTACACTACTCAATTTATTGGCATGGTGGTCGAGGTACTAACAATAAGGCAGAGGCTATGGCATTAGTGGGTCTTTTACAGTTTACCTCCTTCCTGAATATCCAACAGTTGCATATTTATGGGGATTCAAAAAACACTATAGGTTTCGCAACAAGAAGGATAATTAATAGGAATCCCACTCTTACAGGTTGGATTAATAGGATCAAATTGCTATGTACAAGTCTTCAGTCTTATTCCTTTTCACACGTGGACAGATCTCTGAATTCAATGGCAGACGCCTTATCAAACAAAGGACTCTCAATTGCTTCTGGTATTTGGAAATTCGAGGTACAAGTGCAAGACACTACATATGTGATAGAGGATTTCTCCATTCCCGGTATCTAGCTATCTCTCTAATTTTTGTTTCTCCATATATTATGCTTCATGATGCTCCACAAATAGAGGTATGTTGTCTTTTCCCTATCTCCTTTTGGATGCACGATATGGTTCATTCTGGTAATTTGTTTTGGATCCTCTATCTGTATATCTTTTGATCCGAAACATATTCCTGAAAAATGAAGATGATATGCCTATCTGAAGACATGTTGGATATGATCAATATATATCTTCAACCTTCTCTACAGCATATAGAATATGATAAATTCTCTACAGAGCAGCTTTATATGTATACATTGCACATATTAATATAAATCTTGCTTTTTTTCGTACTGAAGAAAAAAAAA
>APFE031110959.1:0-21026 GCA_000404065.3 Pinus taeda
CATGCGGAAAGAGTTATTTTTGCGGACAAAGCTACCCTCCCTAGGAGTCTAAGACTCTCTAGTGACAAACAAACCAAACAAGAGTAATCCTTCTCTAAACACACATTATTCTATGAGAGATCAAGTGTTTTCCGATCTTACCTTAGGTCCAACGCTTGTTGTAGCAGTCCAGCCTTGCTGATCCAGATGAGCTCCTCCTTCACTTTAAGACCTGCATACATTAACAAAGCAAACGATTACATAACACCTGAATATTCATCATAAAACAAAGCATATTCATCACATAGACCAAGGAGTACATGAAATAATTCATTAACAACAAATCATTGAGATGAATGGACTTATTGTATTAAGGAAACAAAAAAGGAACCATTACAACCTGAGCCTTGGTGTTGTGCAAGCTCCTCCCAGGGTCCAACAAGAGATTTCCTCTACTTTGACAAGCTCACCCACTCCCAATATGCAACAAGGAAGGATAGTGATCTCTCCTCACAAGTCAACAATGGAAGTCCTAATTCCAGCAGCATTTACCCTTTAGAATGTTCAGCTTTCAACCTCCCCTCCTTTGGCCCAATGCCTGTATTTATAGTATTCTTAGAGGAGGTTATTCAGTTCCAACATCAATGGGATACTCCCTCTTTTGGATGGGGTAGCTCCTCTCTTGATGGGATAAGCTCCTCTATCATAGGGATGCATGAACCATCTGGAGGCGCTCAATACACGTCAAAAACTCTTCTAGAAGGCTCTAGAAGTGACCACAAGTAACTTTTTAAAGATGAAACTCGTGCCTTTTGACCTTTACAGGGGTACGCACCCAACCTTTGGCTTACAGAGCGTACAAGTATGCAGGTACAGTGTGTTTGGAGTGCGTACACGCAGGCAAGGTAGAGAGAACCTGCGTACCCAGAGATAAACATGTTTTTAAGTGACTTTCTCTCTTTTTGAAGTTTTACATGAAGAGCAGAGGTATGAGGCTTGACAAGGAGGACAATATGGCTATTGATGGGGCCATATTAACTGCAGATAGTCATGGTGACAAATTTCAGTGTAACAGAAGGCCTTCGCAGAGTTTAAGGACGACTTTCATAATGCCTCTATCTAGCCAAGGCAAGACCCTAGGAAGATCTAGCACAAGTTTCCATACCTAGTTTCATAGACAGATGCACAGGAGATTGTGGGGAGTTAGCCAACGGAGTGGCAAAAACCCACGAATGTTGGCGTAGGTACTAGTTAAGGTGGAGAAACCTTTGTTTCTTAGATGACAGTTGCGTAGAAATGAAAAGAAGCAGCATGGGAAGTGGTGCGGGCATTGGCTGAGCAGAGGAAGAAAGAAGCTATTGCTAAGGTAGCTACTAAAAAAAAGGGCGCTAAGAAAGAGCGTGCTGAGAAAGAGTGCACCGGAAAACAAGACACAGTGGAAGTCAAAGCATCGACTTCCCAACATACTGAGGAACAGGAACTGTTTGAGCAGGGCAGAGACGTAGGGGACAAGCAAAGAATTCCCTTCAAATTGAAGAAGTGGACCAAGGAGACAACTTCAAGACCCAGGAAAAAAATCAAATAAATAGGCACGCATGGATCCAATGGTCCTCACTAAAGGGGACTTAGATGAGATCAGGGATAAGGTCCACAACGTTAGAGCTCAAATCTGCCTTAGGCTGAAGGAAGGCAGGATTCAAGATAACACCATACCACACTCAGCCTCGTAGCTAGCCCTACAAGGACAGGAGAGGGCTCTCTCCGAGTCAACTCAGGAAAAACAAGCAATAGGGTCCAAGATGACTTAAAATGGGAACTGATTTTAGGCTAGTAAATAAATATGAAAGAGGTAGTTTAATAAATGGCTAAGTTTTCAGGGCTGTATGGGACAAAGGATAACATGAGCTGGGAAATCAAAGACGCAGAGTATTTCGTAAGGCAAGATAGGTAGGAGGTTCAGCAATCAAATTGAAGTAATATGGAGTGGAAAGACTGTTGAGAGGTTGAAAAGGGCATAACCAATGAATCCTTTTCAAACAGAAGAAGGCACACAGAGGATGAATTCTTTTCCAACGCAGAGCAATAAACTGGATTCTACCTTTCTTACTTAAAAACATTCAACTGGAAATGATTATGTAAAACATAACAAGACACATATGTAACAGAAAGAAGAAACATGTGCTAAACTCATACCACATGAATCTCCTGAATCAGAGCTGCATCATTTTATTAAATTCCCGGCCAAACTGTAGAGTGAAGCGTTGAGTTTTTCTTCCACACGTTTTCCCCAAAACTCAGATCCCTTACAAATGATTTTCAATAAAATAAATAAGCTCAACAGATCAACCAAAAATAAGGGATTGTTTAATCATCATTAACAAACAAAAGCTGAAGTGCCAGTCATCTATTTCTGAAAAGGAGAAATGTTACATTTTCTACTCAAATTTGTTGATGACCAATGAAGAGGCAAAAATTGTTGATGTAGACCCTTTGAATCATAACTAAAGTCAAAAATAGGTAATCCATTCCTATCTTTCTGCATCTGCTCTCAAGGTGTGTCATCTACATAGGACTTTCCCTTAGATATTAGTTTCTAAGGCATCTCCATTAACTGCGGAAAATAATCTGAAGTATATGTGGGTCCTTCTCCTTTGATACCAAGTGTATCCAAATCATTTAGAATATTCTCAACAAATTCATTACTCTCTTTAGCAGGATTCGTGTTATCAAAGCGTATGATTAAGCGCCCTTTATACCTCTGAGCAAAGTATTGATTTAAAAGAGAAACCTTTGTATTCCTAATATGGAGATAACCACGTGGCTCAGGGGGGAAACGTGTACACATGTTTCCTATTTCAGCATCTGGCAAGTCAATGTCAAAGGAACCCTCTGCTTTTTTTATTTTGTTTTTTTCACCTTTGATCCTAGTACATCATTCTCTATCTTATTCACCAACCCCGGCTTGCCAATTCCTCGTCTGCCTACATATTTTTGTTCAATTACTTCACTTAGTACTGGATATTCTAACAATATTGAATTGTACCACCAGACTAGATTCTGAAACTTCTTTGATTTACAGATACTTTCCCATCTTTGCCCAGTTCTTGCTAGACTAGACCAAACTGCTATATCAGCTACAGATAAACTATACCCAATCGCTAAAGTCCACAGTGATAGATAATTATCCATACAAGATTTTTCAAGTTCAGCTCCAGTCGAAAAGACTTTGGCGTATTCCAACCATTCATCAATCTGAGCTATTGCAAATGCATCACGATTGTAAAAGTCAGGCAAACTCACAATGCGGCCAAGGTATCTTAATAATATTTTGGTTCCATGAAATTCTTCTCTAGAAGGAAAGGAGAATGTTGGTGGTGACCCCAAAGGAAGCTTGGGATCAGCATTTGTTGATATACCAGCAACTGTTGCTGTAGCAAAGACGGAAAGGGGTGGAGCTTCTTCTGCATATACCAAAGCCACTTTCATTCTTATTTATGGAGCATGCCAGCATTACAACGGGAGTTGCAGCCTTTTGATTGTATATTTGTTCTTGAGATATGGACTATTCCAGACGATTATACACCTAAAGCTCCCTGAGAATTACCCAAAGCAACTGCCTCAATAGCATCCTCTATATGTGAAGTCGCACGAGACCTATAGTTGGTAGCAGACAAGTCATTCAGCAATGAAACTTCCATGGCGTAGATTGAGATTTCATGAATCTAGCTTGAAGAGTTAGATCGTTAATGCATATATAAGGTGCCTATCTCTTCACGGCACTTCCACAATGGGATCAAAAAAGAAAAGAAGGAGCTTTCGCTTCGCACCTTGGTATGGTCCACTCGATGAGTATCTCTGGAATTTACTTGAAAGATTGTCAACAGAAGGTGTTACTCCCTACCATTGAATGCATGTGGTCAACTGTGTAATCGAGGAAGCCAACATTGACTGACTCTCATGGTTAAGAAAGAAAAAGACCCACAAGACTCTGCTCCTCTCCAACTAACAGGAGAAGTGGAACATGTAGCTTTTGATCCTTGTTTGATCATCCTATCAGTCATGGTAATAGATTGAGTATCTCTCTTTCGGTAGTTGTTTTGTGATGGAATAAAACAAGAGTAAAGTGGAGCTAGACTGAATGATTGGCTTGTAGGACAAAGATAAGAAGGATTCTAGCCAAGACAGATATGCAAGCTTGATTTCTGTCTCTGCGTCACCATAAGGGTTTAAACATCGAAGCATGCTCCTTCACAAATAAAAACAATGATATGACGCACCTGCAGCAAAAGAATTGGATTCATTTTTTTAAAATTTGATGTAGTAGTGGCACAATCCTGCTTGGAGGCTATGTGTGCTGCGCGCACACCCAGTGCGCTGCGTCAGCTATGTGCGTTGCGCCATAGAAAATTAACAGAGCTAGAATGGGCCCAATGCACCACATCTTGTGGATGCACTGCGCCTGCTCCCAATGCAGCGTGTGCTCTGTTTCAACACAATTTCGGCTCTCCAAACTCTGTTCCACTTTTCCACAATCTTCTTCACAAATTCTTTGGCTTCTTGCAGACTTTTGCTATGAAAATGGTTTATTGAATCACAAAAATGTCTTTCATGCCATAGACTTTGATTTTAATTTGGAAAATTTCCATTTGACTTTTAATTGAAATGATGGCTCCTTTGTTGAGTTTTTGCAGGGATGGTGGCATATTTTGGCAAGGAGATTAGGGCTACGCCTGGAAGTTTTCATGATTTGAAAAACTTTAAAATTACATATTTATTACAAACAACAAATTTGACGATTTCTTCCTCAAAATACAGTTTTTAAGAACATTCTTGAACATTATTGATGATAAAAATTTGAAATGAAAACTTATTTTGATCCTCCCTCTGGCCTGCTGGCTTTATTGGACACTTTGAGGACTAAATCAACTAAACCTAGACCTAAAAAGACCTAAAAACCTTAAATAACTCTTTGCTGACCAAGAGATTAGAACAGGACTATAAATGACTTAAAATTTAATGAACTTTGATGAATGGACCTGAGCCAACAGGTACAAAGCCTGAGGGGTAATGACTGAAAAGACCCTTCCGTCATATTATGGCATGCCCCTGGCGAAATGCAGATGAATAAACGGAATGAAACACCGAAAAATGAAATGCAATAAGAGAAATGATCTCTGATGGAGGGATGTAAAGACCGACTCTAACACATGATACAAAACCGGAACTGTGGAAATAGTTCGAGCAACAATACATGCAGACACTGGTGAGTGCTCAAAAGGATCTATACAAGTTGCAGATCTAGATAGGCAGAATTCAGGGAAGTGTTGGACAAGTGAGTAGGGTTCAAGTGAGTTTGCAACAAGTGAACATGAGTGCCATGGAACCAGAATGGACTCTAAACCTTAAAGTCATTTCCTTGCTACAAAGAATGTTACGCGAAGAGTCAGAAGAAGACAAGGCCCATATTAGGAAGCTTAAAAGAGTGGATATGAATTTAGGCTTGCTACCACTATAGACCCTCCACACGCTGCATCAGGGGGTCTCGGATGAGCTTCGGATTAGAGAACAGTGCACACTATCATTCATTAGCAAAGTGAAAATGAATACTGAGCAGATCTTCGCTAAGAAGGTTCAGGCTCTTAAAGAAAAGGAAGAGATCGAAGCGTGAAGCCAGAGCTTAGAAGCCACCATTACACATGCATGTAACTGAGTTCTCGAGCTACACATTCTATAGGATGCAGCCACGTCTGCAAAGTTTTGAAAATAAGCCACTATAGTACAACAATCCAAAGAAGAGGTAGGACGAGTTACTTTCGATTTCCATATGAAGATCTTAGAAATTTGGTTGAAGTTGTAGCTGACTACTCCACCAAATATCAGGGAGCAACGTGGTGCAGCGATCAGAGAACATATGGCCACCTTGGATAGTTCATTCACAGACTACAATTCTTTATTTGAACATGAAATAGAGTTGTGGACCACTTTTTAGGAGGAATTAAATATGTAGATATTAGGTATAGAGGTAAGAGAGGCACAATAGAAAGTCAACAAGATCAAGGTGACTGCACACACTTTGGCGCCAGTTTAGTAGTTTGCGCATTTACACGAAATGAAGGTGCTTCAGGCACAAGTTGAGGAGTTGCAACACAAGGAACAAGTTTTGAAGGCTTGTCTTCATTCATGGATAGAGGAAGCAAGCCAGGTTACTCTTTCCATCCAAGAGAAGTTAAAAACTTTCTAGCAGGCATAGAGGACCATGCACCTCACGATGGAGGGACTAACAACAGGGAAGCTAATCGAAGAAGCACAGTAGGCCACTGTACAGAGCATAGCAGACCTTAAACTCTTGAATATGGATTTCAGTGAACTCTACCAAAAAGTGGAGAAGCCAGCTGAGTGACTCGAGGATGAGTCACCATATTGGTGTTGGGGGCCTATTGGGATAAGGTCCCTAGGGTAAAACTTTGACAGTTTTGTAAAAGTTTTGAATGTAAAGTCTCTGTGAAATAAGGAATCAGAGTGAAAATCTAAGTAAGTGTCAAAGGGGCATTAGTCCCTTGTATGGGTAGTTGATAGGTCAGTTTTGAGACTCACCCATGGGCCACAGGCGATGCTATTGTAATGAAAAACTTATATATAGTTGAGTCTTAGTGAGTCTAAGGAGATCGAAATTTTGATAGAAAAACATTGTAAGGGCAAGGTGCTAAGGTAGGAAAGACTTGTTTCCTATACTTAGGTGAAAGCGGAAGGCTCCTACAGTTGAGTGCACAGAGACCTTGGTAAGTGTGTAGCTGAGTACGCAGGGCAAAAAGAGTTTGTAACAGAATGTTGAATCTAATAAAGAATGTTTTGATCAAATCTATTGCATCTATGCCTTGTTCTTATTTATTTTAATTATATGCATCTTCACTCAATAATCTATTTTCTATGAATTAAAGAATATTTTCTACGCAAAACTATGGGATCTATAATGTTTATGCATGATAAGGGTAATTAATTGTCTTCGTAAAGTATTAGACAGATCTATATTAATTAACTGATCGGAAAGCGTAGATCTGTGTGAAGGAAGATCTAGGGTATAAAGGCTACAAAATACCTAGTTTATTGCGTGAAAGTAGTAAATCTGTCTCTTTATGCTTGTTAAGTACAATCAAGTACCTTCACGAAGGTCTGAAGGCCATTTCAATAGAGATTGCAGTGGTTGACCACTAGAAGGAATAGATATGTGCAAAGGAAGATCTAAGCTAAAGAACCTCAGAAAGACCATCACACAAACCTCTGGATGTAGAAACCTGGTTCTAACATCCCCCAATACTACTTTGAGTGAGGCAGTAGCCTACGCTATATAGGTTGTTGCCGAAAGGGCCAACAGTTAGGGTTTTTTTGGTTGGCGCGAATAACTATGAACCTGGGTCAGGCCCCCTTAAGCTAACAAAAACCCATGCAAAAAACCATAGGTAGGTATGCCCACCTAATATAGGGTCCAAAGCAAAATTTCTTAGGCATTGTCCGAGACCCCATTCAAGGGACTATCACCCCCTACTATGCTCGACACAATGAGGGGGGGTTGTCGCCCCACATCTAACCCCCTACTTCTTGTGTGGGGCTAGTCATGGAAAGAATATAACACACACACTACATGTATTGTTTTTGCAACACATGCAAGCTGAAGATCACTCATGGCAAACAAAGAATAGTTCCAAGAAACATTCTATCTATCACATGGAAAACCATGCAAAAGGCAATGACTAAGAAGGATTGGGCAACATGGGAGCATAAGCTTGTAATGATGAGACAAGGTGGCTTCACTAGCCACTGGAAGTGTGCACTATGCTAAGGCATGGAAGAGAGGATGGAAGTCAAGATCACAATGCACAAAGAAAGAAAGACTAGATATTAGAATTATGTCATGCACACTTGTGAGAGAGAGAGGCTTCTATTGGGAACATGTTACAGTTGTAGTGAGAAAAGGATAGGTACACTACAAACTATAAGTGCATAGTGCACTAGGGAGGCTCAACAAGGGAGCATGTCATAGTTGCAGTGGGAAGAGATGCCTCATTCTAGCTTAAGAGTGTGCTATGCACTCTAGAAGGGAAGCCTTTTTTAGTTGGACGAAATTCATTTTTACAGTGGATGTTTGTTACCTATAAGTATGCACTTCTCAAGGAGAGAAGGATTAGCTCAAAAATGGCTAAGTGATCATCAATACAATTCAATAACACAGTACAATTGGGAGAAACAAATCGCATGTGTTAATATATGATGTCACAATCATGACTAGAATTTGAAAGGTCATGGAATATGAATTATTAATAGAAACACCACTTGTGACAGCAAGACAACACTTGTAGGATAAATAATGGATTAAAATGACACTTAATATGCAAAAAACAAATCAAAACACAACTAAGGAAAACAAAAGTTCCACTAAAAACAACAAAATCAAACAAAAGCAACACTTTGCAAAACTTACCAAGAATCATCGCACTTGTGACCAAGAGAGCAAACTCCTCGTGATCAGAGAATGTTCTCAACTCAAAGTGAATAATGGTTGTGAGAATAAACAATGAATTGGGCTCCTTATAGAGAAAACATTTATGCAAGTTAAGATTAGGGTTTCGATGCATGCTTTCCACTTGTCACTAGATCTTTGAGTTAAGTGAGTGAAGTGGGAGATGATCCCTATTTTTTAGGAGTGCACTCTACATACAATCAAGGAAGTACGCATGTGTGAGAGAGAAGGAGTGAACAACTGCTAGAGACAAGGAGCGTAAATTCATTGTTAATAAGGAGCACGCTCAAATTTGAGAAGGAAGTGTGCTCTACACGCAATAAGGCATAGTTTTCCTCAACAGTGCATGTGTGGTCACTAAGTTTGGAAAGTGTGCTCTCATGAGGAATAAATATGTTCTTTCTTGCTTTTTTGTGGTGTGCATGTTAAATGAAGAGAGTTGGCTAAGTCAAGAAAAGCTAGTGCTTTTTCTATCTTTAGAAGGCAACACTTAGGAAAGTTTGACCTAAGAGGAAAAGTGACACTTAGAGATGTTGAAAGGTTAGTTGACACTTAGAAAAACATGAAAAAATGACAAGAAGACATAATATATATTTAATCAATAGCTCATGAAAACATAGGTAGGCTCCAAAATTGAATAAGGAAAAAATCTTTGAGGGTTCTTGTCGTAACGACAACACTTGGCTACACATTGAAAGAACTCCAACTTCCATGTTTAGGTCGTATCTTGTGCATGAAGCCTTAGTCCTTCAGGAAGTATTGATTCACCCTGTGGATTTTCTTGGCTTCCCCATTTAACCTAGTTATAGGTATAGTCTCCTCTATTCCCTTAATCGATCAACCACATTCACAAAGATTGTTAGGTCACAATTATTTTGATATAGGAGAAGGGTAATATGTAGCTATGAGTTTAAGATGGTCAAAGTCTTAGTTTTAATCTTTAGTCTTGCTACACTGCCAGTAGGCTTATTTAGTACCCCGGGGGAGTCATTACAGGAACACAAGCATCGCTCTACTGCTAACAAGCCTGTTTAATACCCTAGTGAAGTTGGTTACTTCAACCCTCTGTGCAGCAAGCCTCTCTTATTTACCCCTTAATTTTATTTTATAACTTAAAATGTGCTTAGGCAATTATTATTTTACCAGGGCAGAAGAGGGATCCTGACTTATTGAGTACATGAGAGATTGTTACTTTAGAGAGAGTTATATACCTCTGATATTGGTATTCTTTATAAGAAGAGCTTCGGCGTAAATCACATAGGACAGATCTTTGTCGACGCGTTTCGAACCAACTAGTGTGGTTCATCATCAGGACGAGTTGAAGACACAAATCTGGCTTAGCATGTTAAATAGACCGAGCAGAGACTCTAACGGCTACCCAACACTAATGGCTACCTAACAGTTAATTTAGACTTCAAGGTCCAGGTCAAGACTAAATTAATAAATGTAACATTTTTTTATTTCTATAATTATTTTTATTTTATAGTACTAAGATTTAATAATATATAATCCTATTTATATAAAAAGTAAAGATAGGTGAAATAGCATCATAAATATATTAATTGTAAAGGTTATCGAATTACTTAATAGTCTACTTTTATGGTCAAGATTAATAATAATATTATAAAGAAATCAATCAATATAAGGTAAGCGAAGAGCTGCAAATTATTCATTTATTAATTTATTTACTACAATATACCTAAGTTTTTACGGTACACGAAGTGAATTACTAACCCTTCAGGTAAAGTTAATTTGTTTATGATTTTCTCATTATAAAATTGTTTAATATGTTAATTAATAGTACTATTGTGAATGTTGGGAAAATCTCAAATCTAATAATAATAATATTATATATATATATGTGGGTGTGTGTGTGTGTGTATATATATATATATTAATTTAAATGGATGACTAATGTCAAGTTGTTAAAAGATATCAAGATATATCATGCTTATGGTAGAAGTAAATTTATAGGTAAGAGTAAAAATATCATTGTAAATAAAATAAATGAAATTAGAACCTAGAGTAAATAGTAATTAACTACTAAATACTAATGGATTATGAAACTAACAAAATGAATCAAGATAGGAATATGAATACAAATGTAAATAAAAATAAATTAGAACCTAGACTCCATAATAATTAGTTATGCTATAATAATGACCTTGAGGAGGCATATTTAACTAGGTAAGAATAATAACTGAGATTATATATATATAAATATAATCATGAATCTATAAGTAGAATATCCATAATAGTACTCTTTAACATATAAAGGGGAATCTAATAGACATCTATCTTAATATATAAAAGAGGAGAATAAATAAGAACCCTACGGAAGAGAAGCAACCTGGAAGAGCTCCAAAGAAAGATAGGAGGCAAAGGACCAGAGAAAATCACAAGGAAACTCAGTTCAAGGCAGAAGAGGAAGAAACAGACGGGATCAGGGGGAACGAAACAGAAGAACAAAGGGCAGGGGGGGCGGGCAGAGGGGGGAAAAAACACTAGGACGAAAGGGCGGGGATCCAACACCTACTTACCTTCCAGCCATCATCTCTGTTGAGATTGATAGGCCTTTTTTCAATTTCTATAGCTTCCCTTAACTTCCGATGACGGAAATGAGCCACCTTGGCAATCACCTTGGCTTCCTCTATACAAACATGATGCTTTGTCTTGTCCACATGCTCCGTTAAGGCTGACGACTTTGTTCTCCCATGTCTCAGGTCAGCAGCATGTTCACAGATTCTTTGCTGGATGGATCGCCCTGTTTCTCCTATATAGGGCGTCCCACATGAGCAAGGAATCAAATAAACCCCCTTCATGTCCATAGGGTTGACAGGATCTTTCACCGACCGAAGGGAATTACGAATGGTTTTGAGGGGCCTGAAGGTTGAGGGAATATCAAACCTTTTGAGGACCCACGCAATCTTGTCTGTGGTTCCCTGGATGTAGGGAAGATGGACAAAAAAAAAAAAAAAAAGTTACATTTATTAATTTAGTCTTGACCTGGACCTTGAAGTCTAAATTAACTGTTAGGTAGCCGTTAGTGTTGGGTAGCCGTTAGAGTCTTTGCTCGGTCTATTTAACATGCTAAGCCAGATTTGTGTCTTCAACTCGTCCTGATGATGAACCACACTAGTTGGTTCGAAACGCGTCGACAAAGATCTGTCCTATGTGATTTACGCCGAAGCTCTTCTTATAAATATGATGGATCACAGAAGCCTCAATTCTACAATTGGTATTCTTGTTATTAGTTTTCCCCTTTCCCTTCACTACTTTATTAGATAGCTAAGAAAAACACCATCTAATTACCAAACCAATTCTAGGACCGAAGATTTTAAAATATATGTGGGCATCATGGTTCTTCTTATAGCTTTTCATTCGAATAAATCATATTTTTCATTTAGGCATCATCAAATCTAAAAAACATATAGACCCAAACAAAGAATAAATTTTACAGGCTAGCCAAGAGTTGCACATTACTATAATTTTCCTTTTCAAATTTTAGCCACATTACCTTAGAGCTAGAAAACAATTTTCACGCAAAGTATTATTGAAAAAGAAGGAGATCAATTTGAAACAATAGAAATAAATTACATGAAAAATGAAATAAAAAATAATATAATGTAATGCAAACTAACCAAATGTAGCCAGACTTATCCTAAACTAAAAATCTAGAAGTTCGGGGCTAAGTGAGGTGAAACTTCCAATGCAACCATAGAAGTTTCTCCCAAATATCAATGAAAAATATCAATGTAACACAATGTGCAGTAGAGAGATAAATGACCCAAACATTTGCACACGAATATGAAGGTGTGTAGTACAAGCATAGCGATGTGAGGTAGATGTATTCTCTATGTGAGGATAATATGGATGATAAAAGGAGACACCTCAAGAATGCCTCTCAAACTCACATCTATAGATAATTTGATTCAACTCACAAAGATGCTTATTATGAGTCATTGCACTCACCAGGTATGACGCTTCTAAAGAATCTACAAGGGGATCATAAAAACAACCATCTTGAAAACTTTGGAAGGATAAACTCACTATGAATACATCCACATCAAGTAAAAGATAAAAGACTAACATCACATATATATCGTGATCAAATGATGAATCATGTATAAATTAAAATTTATCAAGGTTGGTGTGTGGATCAAACTTGATGATGGGTAAGAGTGAAGGGGTGTCAAATTGAGTGATCAAACCATCATTCCACACTTTATATGTTTCCAAATTCAATACCAAAGTTTTTCATGAAGTATAATTGGTCAATGGGGATTTAAGTACCCGATAAAAAATTCTATCTCGAGGATCGGAGAAATAAATGTGAAGATACCATCAATCCTTCATGAGAGAATGAAAATCCCATGAGACAATGCTGATAATATAACTTTATAACAAAATCATAGTCTGACTAAGTTCAAAAGTATCATTGGGGTATTGAGGGACCAACATAACCATCATTGTAGACTAAAGTGACTTGACTTCATGATAATAATTTGAACTCTCAAATGATGAAAGCTTAGAAAGTACAGTAAATTCTACCTTAATGAGAACAACTTCCATTATTTGTGTTAATAAGATCTTCGTGAACTAAACAAGAGTTGTTTGAATTAAAAGATTCATGAAATTATTGACCATTATCAGACAAAATTTCAATATTATGATATAAATTTTCAATTATTAGCATGTCATCACCTTGAAAACCTTCATCTCCTTATGTGAGTTTGAGATCTAATTCTGAAAAACTAGTTGATTCACTACACGTATCCTGACACAAGGCATGACAGGCGAGGATACATATTCATGTAAGAAACTATTGAATAATCATATCAAACTCCATTTGAAAGTTATACAAATCTGTCTTCATACGAAAAAAAATAACCATCCATCAGTCTTGGGCAATCATTATCATACAATTTCATAGAAATAGGATGATTAGGATATTGTTAGTTGAAGGATTCAAAATGATCAAATGATTGGATTTTGATAGGGTTTTTATAAAAATTACAAGATGAATAATTAATGAAATTAGAAGCATTATCATCTTGAGAAAGAGAAGACAAAAAAAGAAATTCTTCATCAATGAACTCTTCAACCTTAGAAACACAACCCCCATTTTTCTAACCACCAAGATGAGTGCATGAGTCAAGACACATGGGATCAATAGAAGGTAAAATATGAGTATTATCTCTGGTAGACACAACCCTTTCATTCAAATCAGGTTCTAAATTATCATTATGAACAATGTTATTGCTAAGACTGACTAAGAAGTCAATTGTTGTATCAAATTCATGGATTTGGTTTTCATATTTTCCAACTTCAAGAGGGTTAACAGGGTGAACCCAAAAAGGTACAAAGAAAGGATGATGAAAAGGGACAAAAGAAGTGGAATATTCATCCTCATAAAATTGAGATTCCCTTTGGGAAAGACCATCCAAAAGATCTGACTGAAAATACCTTCATGAAATCCTAACCAAAAGTCTAAATTTTGGATCCAAAGATTCCCAATCCGCATATTCATTAGGAAAATCATAATAGATATGAAGAAATCTATTGGAAAAATATTCAAAAGATTCATTGGATATCATCATAAGATGATTAATCTTATTATAAGCATCTTGATATTCATACCTATCAAAAACTTGAAAAAACTCCTTAACCAATTGTTGAAAAGAATGAATAGAATTCGTTGGTAAGGAAAAACACTAATGCTTGACACGACCTTGCAATGTGAGGGTAAACAACCTAGAAAGTATGTCTTCAGAATAAATTCCACTTGAAAAGAAAATTTGAACAAATTCAACCACATAATTAAGAATGGTTGTTTGACCCTCTCCATCAAAATTCAAATGTGACAAGTTATGTAAAAAGTTTGTGGGGATTGAAATATACAAGTAATTTGAAAATCATCTTGGGATTATGATTTGGGATGAAGCAATGTAATATTGTAGATTCAAACAGACTGACAGGCTTAGCCTATCATTTGGCCCTCCTTCTAGTGCTAGAATGTTGACAGTGTTGTATTGTTAGATTGAGGGACTCAGACCTAGGTTTAGATTTAGCTACGCTAACCAACAAAAGCAATTATTAATGGCCCTTTAGGAAACGATCTTCTCACATAGACCAAAGTCTCACCCAAGGCAATATTGGGGGATGCTGGAATGAGGTTTTCGCATCCCGAAGGATTATGGAGTGTGGATCTTGACTTTATCTGACTCACCTACACATCTATTATTGCACTACATGATCTTACTTAATATTATAATGAATCTTATCTATTCATACAAAAGACTTATTCACAGATCTAAAACTCTATCTACTATGCATAAATCAATGGATCCTAACTGTAATCAATTGTATCAACATTTGGATATTAATTCCGATCTTATCTTTTACTTACCAGCATAAAACTAAACAGTAATTTCATAACGTAAAGTAAAAAATGTTAGCACACAGGTGTGCCATCAAAATATTCTCTATTATCTTTAGATCTTCAGAATTACAATCCCTCTTACCTTATGTACACAACTGCAAGGTCCTATGCACACAACTACAGAATTACCAAGGTATCCATGCACACAGCTGCAGGAAACTTCCCCTTCTCTCTAACATAGAAATACATACTCAAAACATCAAAACATATTCATCAATTGCATGCCTTTGACTTACTAATACTACCCTTTATATATCTTTTTCTCTTACAATACCATGGTCCACAAATCATGGCATAACTCAAAGCATACAAATTTATCCCATCCTTTTACAAAATAAGAGGCTTTAACCCACCCTAAGGCCCCTATGACTCTTAAAACACTCTACAAAGTGTGCTTCGCTCCTCAATATGTGGGTTCTTTGCAAAAATTTGACAAAACTTTGACCTAATGGGACCCTACCCAATAGGCCCCCAACATAAAGATGTGACTCATCTCGAGTCACTCAGCTTGTATGTCCTAAACCTTCTCTTTGAGACCATTGTATGCATCCTTCAAAGGTTGAATTGTCTTTGCACACTACATGGAAACCTATCGTACTTCATCTACCAGCTTCTCTGTCGTTGGCCTTACTATTGCCAAACCAATGGTTCTTTGTGTCTGCCTTATGATCTTCAAATTGCTCTCCACTTTCAGTGAGAGCTGAATGGCTTCATCAGCCCATGGCTATGTCCACTCTGAAATGATCTACTCCTTTTGCCGCAAATCATTGATCTGTCCCTACAAAAACTTTTCCTTCTAGAGACGAAAAAATAGTTGTGCAGGTTCTAGGGTCCACACCGTTAGTTTGATTTCATCAAGATTTTGTTGCTTTTTGTGGATCTCTTCCTGTATCTTTTGTACATGTGGGTCCTCTTGTAGCAAGTCCCATATCTCCATAGTGTCTTCAAAGATATGGATACAATCCATGATTGTAGTAGTTGTTATCACTGAGAAATTTCTCTAGAAGTTGTTAGAAGAAATAAAATGACCAAGGTAACCACAAACCAACTTTGGAGCATAGGCTCTAACCAACCTAAGCTCAGAAAGGGCTCTCTCTATATGATTTAGCTTTTTTTGTTGGGATTTCAGGCTAGTTATGAATGCTCAAGGGGTTTTTTTATTTGTATTTGAGATTGGGTGGTGGGATTCTTTAAACAGATGGATAGAATGATGTCTCTAGACCATTGGGCTATGGAGTCAATAGAAGGTAGTAGAACTGGATCAACTCACCAAAGGGAATTTTTAAAGGGCAATCTAGCAGAGAAAAGTGCAGGTCTTTGGAACAGGGGGTGAAATGGTTTGAATCAGGGTGAGAGAGCAATTAAGGGTTCTCAGACCGGGACTTAAACAAGGAATAGAGGGTAATAAAAAGCAAAGGGAAATTAAGAATCATTTGATCTGGATTAGCAAGAAAACAACCTAAACTAAGGATCAATTAAGAATTCCTTAACTTAGATATCAATTGAAAACATTTATATGCCTAACTGTTAAAACAGAGTGCAATTAAAAAAATTCTGAGATATTGTTCCAATTATAACATTCTGATTCAGAAATATATTAAAGATTGTGGAGAAACATTAGGAAAGATAACAATAACATAAGAGAATACTTGTCTTCACTTCGCTCAACACATGAATCCTATGAAATATCTTGTCCTTATTCATCAATACAACTTGCTGGCTCAGTCAGTGATACAATAGCTTTACAATCTTTTGATCAAGAATTCTATAGAAATGTCTAAGAATCCACACAAATAATTTGAATTCTAAAGTATTTATACAAAAATTATTACAAAATATCTCAAACTAATTTGAGATTTAATCTAGGAAATACAAATATCTTCCTGCAAGAAGATAGAGACAACTATTGAACTGCTTTCATGTTGTCCCATTTATTGTGGTGTTGTGGGCCTTTATGGTTTGGTTTTAGCCCTTTAGGCTGCTTTGTTATTTGATCATTTACGCTAGAAGCTTCATTTAATTTTGGCTTTCATTTGATACTCTTTGACACTGATACACTTTTACTTTGATGACCTGTCAGTCTCCTTTACAGTGTTTTTACTTTTACTGTAATTTTTAACTTTTTACTATGTATTTCAATAGTAAATTATTTAGTTATATATATATATATATATATATATATATATATATATATATATATAGATATATAGATATAGATATAGATATATACATCATCATATGGTAATGGATATTGATCAACTTTCTGTATGTTTAATCTGTTTGTCTTTTGACTGTATGCTCTATCTGGTTCCTTTGTTATAACAGTCAATGTCTCTGTGTGAATGATTTCTTTCTTTGTCATGTGTATAACTGTTTTCTTCTTCTGAATGAAGGTTTTCAAATAGATTTCCTTTCGAGTCTTGGAGTAAACAAGTTTTGTGACTAGTATCAAAATTGTTTATCTAAGCTCTGCTCTTCTGCTAATCACCTACAAAATACAACAATCATTAAGAAAACATAGGTTGGCAGGAAAGACAATTGATGCCTTTATTACACAGGGATGTCTGGGGAAGGAGTCATGGAAATGTTTTGAAAGTAATCAGAGGTCGAATTGTGTTTTAGAGGTTCAAGGTAGCGCCAGAAGGGTTTGATAGGTGTTACTATGAAACAGGGCAAAAGGAATGCAAACAATGGTTTTTAGAGTTTTAATGGGAAACTTTTTAAATTTGGCGCGAGATTAGTTAAGTGAACAGTGATGGTCTTGCCTTATTGCAGGGAGGAAGTTTTCCAAGCCATTGCACTACTTATAAGGGTTGAGCATTATTTGGGAGGGGTCACCTAATCTACCTCCATGCCTTACATGTAGCATTTGGGGTTCGAGGGAAAACTGCTTTATCGGGCGGGTAACGATCGGCCATCGGGCACAGCTGATATGGATGTGGACCATCGGATGAGGGGGATGGTGATTGGATGGTAGTCGGGCGAGGGAGGTGTGGATGAAATGCAATGAGGTGTCAGGGGGTGTGACAGTGCTTTAATCTTCAGTGGTTTGTGATTAATTAATACTTTAATCACAGGTTTAATCGATCGGGTAGGGTTTAATGATGGGGTTTAACTTCGAGTAAAGGTCAGGCATCGGGTGAGCCTGATATGGCTATGCATCATTTTATTTGGGCACAGATGATCGGATAGTAGTCAGGTGGCAGACTATCACGGAGGAAATGGATGGAGGTTTAGGGGGGCATAGGGGCTTTAATTACGGCAGATTGTGATTATTGCGGGGTTAATCATGGGGTCAGGGGATCGAACAAGTTTTAATTTAAATTCATGAATAATTGATGGGTTAAATGGGTTTCATCGAGGGGAATAGAATAAAACTATATTTTATAGTTAAACTATGGGTGGGGATAATACATAGGGATTTATTTATATAGGAGAAACATGGGAATATGGGAGCTATATAATTAAATTAGAAATTAATATGAAATGAAATGAGCAGAGATGAAAATAGCATTAAGTGTAATGTAATATTTGTACATTTCCTTTACATACACTTTGTTTAAAATACTGAGAGGGGGGGGTGAATCAGTATTATCTAGATCTTTTAACAATTCTTCCTTATTTGTACTTTGAATTATTTTTGCATATCAATACCATCAATAATGAGCATGAACAAGAAAGCAGACAGTCACATCAAAGAACACCAGATATAAGGTGGAAACCCAATGTGGGTGAAAACCACCTGCTGCAATATGTCTCTATCTTCTTTCAAATTAGAAACTCCTTTTACAATGGTCTTGTACTGGTGCATTCCTTTACTAGTACGCAGGCTGCAACCTGCAGAGAGCTACAACTCTCTCTTGTTTTAAAATCTCTCCTGGAAGGGAGCTACAATCCCCTACTTCTTTTCAAGGACCACTTTTCATAAATTTTCAAACTGGATCCATATACATCAAAAGTACATGTAAATTATACAGTCAGCTGTAATAACCAGATCAACAATAACAGAACATAACCCAGAACACCTTATCAACAGAAAAATTCAACCAACAGAAGATATTAGAACAGATACGCAGTTTCTTTGTCACAATCCTGCGTTGCTACGCACTTCACCCTCTGATTCCCTGCGTACGCCCGCAGAGCTCCTTCTACTGTGCTGCGTGACCACGCACTGCCCCTTTTTCTGATCTGCGTACAGTACGCACCCAAAAGCACTATCGCGCTGCATACTGTAAGATAAGCACACACCCAGAATAACTATCGCGCCGCGTATCTTACCAGCAGGTACGCACCCAAACGAATAAACGCGCCGCGTGCTGCTACAGAAGAACTGCACCTGAACCACAGCTTCCCTGCGTACCCACGCACTGAACCTTAGTCACCTCTGCGTACCCACGCACTGTCTCTTCGACGCCTTTGCGTATACCCGCACCTTTTCTTCGACGCCCCTGCGTACCCACGCACTGAATCTTCACTGCTTCTGCGTACCTCTGATTAGGGCTGAAATTGCTCAGATCTGAACTTGCGCTCAAGAGATGCCCTTCACAGATTCGCTTCTAACTTCTCCTTTATAGATCAAGTGATTTAAACCGAGAACCCAATAAATCAGATCTTAAGATATTCAATCACTCAGAAGATACACAAGCCAAATGATCTCCTTTGCTTTATATAGGCTAGTTCTTCCTCAAATCAAGGATTATGGGGCTCAATAAAAATAATAAAATAAACAATACCACGGACCAAAACCATGATAACCCAAAACTGTTGGCTAAATACCATGAGAAACCCCATGTGTGGGCGCTTAACTGCCTTGGAATGTCTGCACTGGGGTACACACCTCACGGATGGGTAATTCGCATATTAGGACGCGGTCCCTGCATGGTATACCTGCGGGTACGCACCTCCTGAACTGTGCTCCTGCGTACTTCTTTATTTTCATCAAAATGAGAGCCATGCCATGGGTGTTTCCATCAAGTACAACATCTGAAACAGCATACCAGAACCATAATGCCAACAATCTCCCCCTTTGGACTTGATGGCAACTTCAAGACCTCAAAAGCTTCAGCTTCATTCTCCCCCTTTGACATCAAGGGCAAAGGGTTATGCTCCCCCTAAAAACATGCTCCCCCTGAATATGAACCAGATCTGCAATGAAGAACCATAATCCACCATGGAAGAGATAGAGACATATTGCAGCTACTTCCAAGATCTCCTTCTGCACATCCTCCATAATGCCAACAATGTATTATATGCTCCCCCTGAACCTGTACGGACAACCATCAAAAGAGATTCAACATGATGATGCATCAACAACCCCCAGCTTGTGCCTGAGGTATTCAAAGGCCTCCCTGGGCAATGGTTTGGTGAGAATATCAGCACCTTGTTCCTTAGAAGGAACATACTCCAACTTGACCTTGTGTTCAAGAACTTGTTCCCGAAGAAAATGATATTTGATCGGTATATGCTTTGTCTTCGAATGCATGACTGGATTCTTTGAAATGCTGATTGCACTTGTGTTATCACATAAGATGGAGACCGGTGGAGTACAATCGATTTGAAAATCCTGCAAGGTCTGCAGCATCCAAAGGAGTTGAGTGCAGCAAGATGCGGCAGCAACATATTCTGCTTCAGCTGTAGATAAGGCAATCGAACTCTGTTTCTTGCTGAACCAAGATACCAGTCTGGAACCCATAAAGAATGCACCACCACTTGTGCTTTTCCTGTCATCCACGGTTCCGGCCCAATCTGCATCTGTATAAGCATGAAGTGTAAGATCTGTATCTCTAGGATACCATAAGCCATAATTTTGAGTCCCTTGAAGATATTTGAAAATTCTCTTTACTGCCTGAAGATGAGTCTCCTTCGAATTTGCCTGAAATCTTCCAACTATTCCAACTGCATGCATGATGTCTGGTCGAGTACCTGTCAAATAAAGTAAACTTCCAATCATAGATCTGTAGGTTGATTGATGTACTGCTGCAGACTCATCATTTGCACTGAGACTACATCCTATGACCATGGGTGTACATACTGGTTTTGCATCTTCCATACCATATTTCTTCAAGATCTGTTTGAGATACTTGGTTTGAG